>SCHK01442953.1:1781-17818 GCA_004124795.1 Poropuntius huangchuchieni
TAAACATCGACATTTACAACTTCAATCATGGCTAATTTGCTCATATCATGAGTCTTTAATTGACATGCCCCTAAAACCCAACAAAGAAAATCTGAGCTCAATAAAATATAATTTCCCACTGGAAATTACAACATTGTGGAGGCTTCCATGTGCGTTCTGAAAAGACTATCGGACACAACTTTACAGCAGGATTACTGTATTTTAGTCCAAAAACTGTAAGAACCAACTCAGACTAAAATGATTAAAGAAGACAGACGTACACAGTGCGTCACAAGAGAGAATTCTGTTGTTTCTCTGGAAGGATGAGTTGTGATATTTTGATTAAATTACGAGCTCAAAAAATTAAACATTAAGAAAATAGACACGGGGGAATTTCCACCTGACGCCAACTTTAACATATTATCGCACTCTGTTTGAAGCATACCACAGATGAATGTGGTCAGAGATGTGAGTTATAACAATAACACTTTTAGAAAGTGTAACTGCCTTTATTAAATTTTCCTAGGAATTCCATTCAACTTGTATTAAAACAGAGAGAAAACACTATCCTCTCACATGATCTAATATAGATTGTCTGGTACATGAAGAAGCAGCTAAAACAATGTGAAATTACAAAAACTGGAGGAATAAAATGAGCCCACATTCAACACAGCGGTCTTCATAAACAAACACAGTGAAAAGTGTTGTTTTGCTGATACCAAGACATGATATCAAATCGCTGCTCGTCCTCTGCTAGCTGATACACGGCCTTCCTGCTGTACTTTGCAGTGGCACCTGGTTGTTATCAAGGCAGGAGTCCTTCCTGAAGCAAAAGATGCTTGCTAATTTGCAGCCAAACCAATTAATTACTCTGTCGGAAAAAGACAGCATTTTTAACACCCAAGTCGTTAAATGCTACTCTGCGACTAATACAAGAAACCGAAGACAGGAAGACAAATATGCTCATAATAAATCAGAAAAGCAATTAATACTCCAAATATGGCAATAAAGTCAACATGACATCAGGATTAAGCTTTTTAATGCATATTCCTGAGTAAAAACAGCCAACAAACTCTCATGGTTTCGTAATAGTTCGTAATTGGTGGCTGATACATATGAATTTGACCTTTTTTACGATATTCTTGCATTGGGATTGGAATTTCATGCTTACATTTTTTCTCAAATTTGTGTACAAATCACATTGTACCTCGTAAAATAGCTATGTTTTCTCATGAGATCGGGTTGAAATAGATATTTAGGTTTCAGAGCTGACTTTATTCAGGAATGCTCACAATCCTGAATTCACGATTCACTCATAAGTTACATTACCGAAGCAAATGGGCTGCAAAGCCAATACAGATTTGACTTCAGTAATAGAGGACTTTTTTTTGCAAAAGTGACTACAGTCTGTGTCCTCTGTTCATTGTTCAAACACGGACCCCCTTGTGACACCAACTCTCCAGTCTCTGAATTATAACCCCGAAAAGTCCCGCCGGCCCCTACGCAGCACCCCCTGAGAACACTTAGTACTCCGAGGAGCAGAAGAGAGACTTCAGGGAAGTGCGTGACAGGGAGGCTGCCGAAGGGGGGTACACATTTCCGCTTGTCTTCACTGACTACACCAGACAACTGGTTTTCTCTCAACAAATTTCAGCCTGCCCGCGCTGTCCCTTTTTGTGAAAAAGAAGAAAAACATAGGCAAAGACATGCACTTTGGCTGGCAGCGATGCTCTGCTTTGAAGAAATATTTCACCCCAAGATTCTGTCGCCAGTTACTCACCCTCACCGTGGTACTCTAGACATGTATTACTGTTCTGTTACATTTACGTTTTTCATTTATCCACAGCAGCTCACAAATGAGTAACACAACATGTGATTTATCATAAAGAGACCAATAAAACACGAAAAGTGCTCATAATACAAAGTTTCAGACATCATTTAGAATAGTACAGGCTGAGGGATTAAGGCAAAGTGAAAGCATAAAGGACCTTTATTCCAGGAATAGGGACTTGAAAATAGTCACCTGGTCTAGATCTCGAGTAGTCCACTCAAAAATTCTGTCACAATTTACTCATCCTCACCATGTTACTCTAAACCTGTATTACTGTTCTTATCTTTTATTCCATATACAGTAATTACAAAGAATGGGGACTAGAGCTTCAAAATGGTCACCTGATTCAGATCTTGAGTTAGTTCAACTCACTGACTCAACGATCCTTCAGTTAATGGCTTGCTGGAGGGGAAAAATATCAATAAATAATGACTTTAATTTCAGTCTGTTTTTCATGTGAAACATTATTAGGACAGTGCTTTTCCATCCTTTTTGAGGCTTGGAAGCTCCAATAATTGCAAAAACAACTGGTTCATGTTTTTAAATATCTCCTTTTGGGTTTAGCAGATAAAACATGATTTTTTGAACAAGGTTTGGAACAACATGAAGAAGCAATCACCTAGAAAATCCTAACGACTTAACATTAACGCGCTGACAACCATCACAGCATAATTAATATGACATTTGCATGTCATCACCACCTTAATACTAAAAAAACTAATTAAATTCTGAGCACACATGTTAGCAGGGTTGGGGAAGTTACTTTTAAAAGTAAAGTATTACAATATTGCCTTACTCCACAAAAATAGTAACTAATTCCATTACTTAGTTACTTTTTATTGAAGGTAATGTTAGGCTTGCTAATTTATTTCTTTTTTTAACAAAAAAAAACAAAAGTTATATTTTAACACATTACTCCCAGCACTGCCTGCTAGTGAGGAAAAATGAAACTATGTATATTAAAACGAGTGGGGCTGCTCATATCTCTCTAACTTGGATTACTTTCTTAGTTTGTGTCATGAATTGCATTACGTTTCCCAGTCGTCACATAACCTTTATTTAGATGGGTCATTTAGTGTTTTTGGCAAAGGAATGCATTAGACAAAAAGCGC
The DNA here is from genome assembly GCA_004124795.1 of Poropuntius huangchuchieni. Taxonomy (NCBI): domain Eukaryota; kingdom Metazoa; phylum Chordata; class Actinopteri; order Cypriniformes; family Cyprinidae; genus Poropuntius; species Poropuntius huangchuchieni. The sequence continues at coordinate 4,704 of SCHK01442953.1, forward strand.
TCCGTCTGACAGTGATTATGGCCAATGTGGAGCTGCTTTGTTAGTAGACAGAGTCCAGGGTTTGTATGGTTGACATTAATAAGGGCAGGCATGCTTCATTCTCCAGGTGTTCTCTGCAAACAGATTGCGTATAATCATGTTCCATTCTTCCCAGTCTGAAGCCATTTAAATGATAAAGACCACTGCTTTTCTCCTAGTCAGGAAGATTATGATTTGAGCCCAGTGCTGTATTAACAGTAATGTGGTGCAGTCAGTTGGGGATACGAACTGTCAAGCTCAGGGCTCCAATTCCAGATGGTTGGACAAGGTGAAGCTTCAGTAAATATACTGGCGCATAAATGGTCAGCGCGAGTATGTCAAACATTTCAACCATGCATGTTGTCATGGAGAAGGACGTCAGCTGCACAAATTAATAAATTATTTTCTTACAGCGCAACAGAACTAGAGGAAGGTAAATGTAATTTCCGATTTAAAAAAAAAAATAAAAATTACGAGTAAATATGTGTTGCTTTCTAAGGCACAAAGTTATGTAANTGCAACAGAACTAGAGGAAGGTAAATGTAATTTCCGATTAAAAAAAAAAAAAAAAAATTATGAGTAAATATGTGTTGCTTTCTAAGGCACAAAGTTATGTAAGAATTCTACAAAAAATGTTTTTACACATTTTAAATAAATATGTTATATAATATTATATAATCATATAGTATACAATATGAAAGACAGATAAATATTTCTATTCAAAACAGCTATAGAGCCAACTATGCTATCTGAACAACTAAAAAAAGATGTGCTAATAATAATAAAAAATTTTACATGTTAAAGATTTTGTGTTTATGGTTTCGAATTTCATGTCTTTTTCAAGAATATATATCCGCTTAAAGGGATAGTTCACCCAATAATTAAAATTCTGTAAAAATGTAAACCTGTTTGACCTTCTTCTTCTTATTTATTTATTTGTTGAACATGAAAGGCGGCATTTTAAAGAGAACAAATGTGCACAAAAAACACTAGGACTGTACCGGAATTGATGAAATTGACACAGTTTGAGCAAAGGTTGTATAAACGTCTTTTCTTGTTAAGATCAGGCCTAAAGTAACTCCCAAGTACAGCCGGCTTCACACAGGGACCCCTGACTGCTTTCTCTGAATAGAGAAGCGAGACATCATACATCACTTCCCAGGGAAAGCTCACCTGGAGGGTCCTGACACTAACCCCCCTGGGTGTTTCATGTGATGTGCTCGGTAAGCCCATCTCCAGAGAAGCCCGCAGGGCATTTCAAGACCTTCATCTCGAATGTATGTGTTCACTGTAAACAGCCTGTCCAAAGTAATCTCATGCTTTGGAATGCACAGGAATTTATGGACTTGGACGTGAAGTGTATGGTCAGTTCAAACAGAAAAATGCTTTGTTGTTTTCTCCTCCACCCCTGTGGATTGTGGTGCTCGATTTTAAGGAACAGTTCACCTAAAAATTTTAATTCTGTTATTATTTACTCATTTATTTCTTCTGTGAAGCACAAAACTTATTTGTTTATGTATATAATGACTTGAATATTTGTCTACTCAGCTTCAGATATGAGCCACTTTACCGGTGCTTTTTGAAGACTGACTGCCCCAGCTGTCAATCACTTTCATTTTATTGAAAACACGACCAGGATATTCCTCAGAAACTCAACTTTTGTGTTATACAGAAGAAAGCAAGCGAGCCATACAGGTTTGAAATGACATGAGGGTGAATAAATGATGACAGAACTTTCATTTTTGGGTGAACTTTTCCTTTAAAGGCCAGTACAAATCTTTGATGTCGCATACCACAGAGAACTTTGAGATATTCATAATTCATGGTCACTCACGGCAGGCACGGTCTACAGCAGATGTACTTTAGAGACTAATTCACTGATAAGACCCTCTGAGGTCTTAGTTTGTTAGGAGGTGAGGGTGGAGGTTAGCAGGACACGGCCTATGCTGGCATTCGCTGCGCTCTCTCATCTGACTCATTTATCTGACAGCCGTAGCTGTGGCACTCAATGCCGCAGTGTTTTCTTGGCTGAATTACAGCAGATGTCACCCCGGCAGTTACATGTCAAACGGTCGAGACGCCTTCAATTTTCATAGCCAGCCATGCTGAAACCTGACCCGTGACATTGCAATGCATGTCCTCTGACCAAGCCGGCGTTCCAACTTGGACTAGGCCTAACAAGCGATGGGACTCTTCAGAGAAAAAGCAGACTGAAACATCGTGCAAGCATGCAGAAAATGTTACAGTCTGCTCGAAATCTGTCTAAATAGCTAATATGACAGTTTTGATCATGGCTGTGCCAGTTTTAGATCTCTTGGGTTATTTTCTTGAGATGACACCACATTCTGGTATAGTTGCTTCATTAGTTTACAAAGCCTGCAAAGTTTCAGTAAAGATTTATGCTTTTGATTCTTTCTTCAGCAGCAGAAACACAACTTAATAAATGATGACAGGCCGATAAATTGTCTGACGCTTGACACTGACAGCATTGTGAATAGATAAACATTTTGACTGCGTAGAACAGCTGTTTTTACATTTGTAAACTGTAGGCTTACATTTGTATTCGCTTATTTATGACGTCAATAACATTGACTGGACAAATACAGATTAAAACAGGATTTTCCATCTCTGAAATGTCATGTAAATCGGCTCTGGCTGTTCAAAATCTCCAAAAACTATTACTTAATATCTTTTCCCTCGTTGTGTAGTTAACGCGTTTTCCAATTCATTTATCTCAGACGCAGAAACTAAACATTGAGTAAAAGTTTATTTAACAGCTACAGAGCTCATGAATATTTAATCAGGTAGGCAATGACGTGCTTCTATCACCGTACGCTTTCACGCGCTTGAGTAGGGCTTCATAACCCAGAAATTAAAAACACCATTTCAAACTGAAATGTAGACTAAGCCAGGATTAAAAATAATGTCAAGTACAGAGAGAAAACCACTACAGAGAAGACCCTGAGCTAAGACAAACGCTTGACAGCACAATTAACTGAATCAAGGTGAGGTGAGTAAAACGCATCCTGAGAAGCAAAGCCTCATGACTGAGGGTATTAGAAGCGCACGTCCCGATGTCAAATATACTGGCTGAGGCGCAAGTGAAGTTGCATAGCAGACATTCCGATGAAAAACCAACAAGCCTCGGCGGAAAGAGCGAGGCTGGCACCACGTCCAAAAACAGCACGGAATCCGTTAGCCATACCCCAAAGAAACGGAAAACCGACATGCTGCAAACACATTAACCAGCTTGCCTCTCTTTCACTATACTCCAAACGACCGTCATGTATGCAGACAGGGAAATGTGTTATAGCTACTAGACAGGACCAACGCTGACATTCAGCCTCATGCCGACAATATCCTCTCCATATTGGCTTTACAATCACATTGCGATATCTAATGAGAGCTGATGATGGTTCGTTTCTACTCAAATTAGCTGTAATCATGACACATAATGTTCAGGAGTTTTTCAATTCTCAAAGCTGAGCTACCGTACTGTTAACCAGGTTAACATCTTAATGAACAACTCATTGTATCGCAGATTTAGCATACTTTAGACTTCTTTTTTCCTTTTCATATGGACAGATACTGTGGCAAGCCGCTTAAACGTTTATTATCACTTTTTCCAAAGCTAACAAGTATTTATTTTATGTTACAAGCAGACCTACATATTAATTAAATCCTCCAATAATGACAAACAAACTTTTCAGGTTCAATATCTACTAAATACAATAGCAATAGAAGCAAGTAACAATTTCATTGTTACTGGCCATTTTTTGTGTTTATAGCATTAATTTTGGTACAGATATGGATTATTCATATCCAACTAGTATGTCTATTACACTGGTTATCAACTTTATTACTATGTAGCCTATTAGTAATTATCAATTACATGATATAATGTTCATTGTAACTAGTTACATTGTAATCTGACTAGTAAGTATTGTAACTACTGGCATAAATGTTAAGAAACTGGGATATAATCTGGTGTCACACAAATATAAAGCTTGTAAAGCTTGAATGTATGTTAGTAACTATAATAGATTCTTCTTCTACTACTACTAGCAACCACCAATGTAAATAGAAGTGAACAATTCATAGCCTATCTGAACCACAGATTTCCAAAATTCAGAGAAATATTTGCAATTTGTTAGCAGTAAAAATAGAATAGGCTACTTACTTGTCACTATTGGGATATGATTAGCACTAATATGAAATGATTACTAGGTCCTGAATTCAGCTGACTAGATACTGTTTGATAGACATTTAAAAATAAGTAAAAACAGCAAAATAGCTTTTTTTTCAATAAAGTGTTAAAATGGCTTGCCAGAACACATCCGCTTTGGTTTAGTTTCCCCAATAAATACAGACGGAGGCAGAAGAGATGTGATTTATTTAATTCCTTTCACCATCATTAGGCGCGATTGAAGCAACGAACATGGATGACAACTTCTCAAAGAGTAAATGAAATGTGTATACAGACCTTCACAAACTCCAACCTCGTACTGCGTGATGGAGCCGCCGTTTAACGGGGGTCTGATCACGCACCGGAGTCCGCGGTCGCAGGTCCCGTACAGACCGTAAACGCCGCCGCAGCTCTCGTTCTTCTGCTTGGCACAAACTGAGCAGCAGCCGCAGATCCCCAGCACCACGGAGCCCGTGCAGTGCTTGGGCTCCTCGCATTTGGACTTATCACAGGGCAAACAAATGAGCGCCCGACTGTTCTTCGCGATCAACACCACAAGTTGCAAAATCAGCATGCATTTCATAAGAAGATACATCCTGGAGGAGGCCATGAAGGAAAAGTGAAAAATATAGATATCCAACCCACCCCCTGTCCCCCAAACTACACGATGAGGAACGGATCCTCCAGCCAAACAGACAAATAACAGAAGAAAACAGCGACTCTGGACGAGCGCGAGAAATGTTCCGTTCAGAAAGACGCGTTTTCTTGTCGAACAGAATAATACGGCGTTCCTGGCGTCAAACTTTTGTTGAAGAAAGCCACCAAAAAGGCATCCCCTTTAAACGAACGGCACCAGAAGAACTATCCCACGCTGTACAACCAGTGCATGGCTTATGCGTCACGATTTCTGCACTGTTCCGTCCAGTTTGTTTTCGCGTAGGAAAACTTTCCTCACGCGCCTCTTCCTTGGAGTCTTTCGTATGCACGCCTGCCCTGCGCCTATAAAGCCAACGCGCGATGTTTTTCAGTAGTTCCCTGTCGAAGGAAACGCGGTCCTGTTATTTTTTTGTTGCCAGCAGAGATTCATTCAGCTGTGTGAATAAATGTTTCCAGCTATCGCGTCCGTCTCATGTCTACCGCTTGCGCTCGCTGCTGAGCGTTCAGCTCAGTCCCTCACCGTGACCTCATAACGGAACCACTCCCATCTCGCATTACTTTGCTCCATTGGAGAGTTCGTTCGTTCCAGATATGAGACACAGGAAATGCTGGTAACACGACACGCTCAAACGCAGGAGTCTGTGATATAGTTCCCGCTGGTGAAGGTGCACGCGTGGAATGTGGGGCCCGCATAACTTTCAAAGAATCTCGAGTTTGTGTGGCTGCGCACCTTTAGTACGGTTTTGTCAAAAGGATTGTTATGTCTTTCTTTGCCCAAACATCCAAACAATGTTTTATTTATACAGTAGGAGTGTTTACCTACGATATCAGTGAGACAGCCGTGTTAAAACAAATCTTTTCATAACTAGTCATCCAAACTGTGCAATTCAGTTTATATAACATAAATAGGTTTTGTCATATAATATTATCAGAGGTCATAATCTGGAGTCTAGGTTTAAGCAGTTCTTTTTGGTCTTATTGTGAGTCTTGGACAAACCCATTGCTACAGTTTCTCTCAGGAAAAAAAAATTGTGCAAAAATGTACTTTTTTAGGAATATAAAAGCTTGTCAATGGGGCAGTACCCTCAAAGTACCCTCTTTGCCCCTAAAGGTTTCATAATACCATTAGAGTAATACTACTCTAAGGTACTAATATACACCCTTTGGAGTAAAGAAGGTATAGAGATGTCCCTTTGAGGGTACTGAGGGTAGGCTACCTGTAATGGTACAATTGTTGCACTTTTTCTTTTTCTTTTTTCTGATAGTGTACATGTGTTCATATTAGTGGCCAGTGAAGCAGTGAGCAGCTGAATGTACTCTAAGTGTCCAACAACCAGTATGTTTATACCAGAAACATGCATTAACAATATTATGTAATTATGTTGTTTTCATACTTTTGGTTAAGTAAACATTTAAAGCACTATTTACTTTCATTAATATTACATGTTCCTGGTCACATTGTGAACGATTCTAAAGAAAATACGGTAACACTTTACAATAAGGTTCATTAGTTAACATCAACTAAGAATAAACAATAATTCTACATCATTTATTAATCTAGGTTAATGCTAATTTCAGCATTTACTAATACATTATTAAAAACACAAGTTGTGTTTGTTAACATTAGTTAATGCACTGTGAACTAACATGAACTAACAATGAATGATTGTATTTTTATTAACTAATGTTAACAGAGATAAATAAATACAGTAATAAATGTATTGCTCATTGTTTGATTATGTTAGTTAATACATTAACTAATGTTAACAAATGACACCTTATTGTAAAGTGTTACCGAAAATACTACTAATAAAAAAAACTTTTTGCAACTTGCTCTCCCTCAGTAACAACTTTTTTTCTTGTTCAGCATTCAGTTTGAGATTTTAAAATGCAAAATGTTTATTTTAAAATATAAATAAAATGTAATCTTAAATTTTAAATAAAACATAAAACACATTTGAATTAATTTAAGGATCAATCTTACATTACTTCTTAAGCAAATAAAATAAAATATCACTCAAAGTACTTTCTAAATGCTTTAGATTTATTTTTGATCAGCAATGTAGTTTTAAATTCAGCCTCAAACAGAAATCGCAGTCATCTTTTCTATTATGATGTATGTCCAAGAAAAGCTTTTCAAACAAGAAAAATTGTTGGGTGGGACTTGAATTTGTCCACTGGGAACTTATTGGATCATCTGCTGATCTCATGTGAGTGACAGGTTGCTGGAGGGGATGGATTATCGCCCGGTGTACACAACATCAGAGAAGATGTGTCATTGCGAGGGGGAGGGGACATTAATGTTTTTGATTAAAGATTAGGAGGGCTCATGAATTTTTTAGAAATAATGATGTGCATGGATAAATCATTTATAATAAACGCTGCAATAAAAAAACAAGAATTTTCCATTTTGATTTGGTGGTGACTCTAAATCACAATTGTGCAAGTGAGCAGTTATCTGCAGCATTCTTGATCTTACATTCAACGCCCCATACTGAAGCTTTTCTCTGCAGAGTTATATCAGTGCTATCAGATGTCATAATCCTGTAGATGACTGATAAATGTGGTAAAAGCCAAGAACAGGGCCTCTCTTCTTGCCTTGAGAAACCATTTGTACAGCAATCTCTGAAGAAATCAGATATCTTTGGATTATATTTGCTGTTCTTTCATCTCCTCTCTTTTTACTGCAATGGTGTCCTGGCTTTGGGCGGTAGCCAATTAGCAATAGCCTCTATACAATTTAGCTATGAATATCATTGCCAAGCACAAGATCAGAGGGAAGAGTTGGCGTCTAGATATAGTTTTACGCTGTTTGGTTGCTGCTAAATGGATATGATTGCAGACACATTGCCTCTGTTAATTCTGTTTTCTATGCAGGACATGCCTATCCCCAGAGGGGCTCAAACGTAAGACATGAAGCCCTTTTGATGCGGAAATGCTGTTTTTTTTTATCGATCGATAAACCACTGTCTTGACCACCTTCAAATTCCATTTCTTTTCTTTCCTGTTTTCACATCAAATTTGAACTTGTCTGTGGGATTTAAGATCTTTTTTTGCCTATCTTCACTGGTATTTCAGAGAGTATCTGAATGCAGTAATACCCAATAGGAGTTTTTTTTTTTTTTAAAGGAGGGAGGATGCTCAAAGTACTGCTCAGAGCAAAAACATACAGTCCGTTCTCATGTAGGCCTAGGCTTTGACATTATTTCCCAAAAGGCAGTAAAACTGGTGGCAGTTCTAGGAGCCAATGGACACAGAATTGCGAGAGTGTATATAATGTGAGATATCTTATATAAAATTCCCTTTAAACCAGTCCACTTAAACCAGACAAATAGATTTTTTATAGAGCTTCAAATTAATTCCTTTTTATAGCTACCTGTGGTATTGTTATTTCTAAAGATTGTATGTTATATTATGTCAGAAAAAGACATCCAGGCTCCTTTGAGAGGAAAAATGTTGCTCTAAATTCAAACACATTTTGTTCAGTCCATTGAAATTTCTTTTGATTGCAATTTGGTATTTTGGCAGGTCTTGGTAAAGTTTGAAACATTGTTACAGTCCCTGCTGAAACTACAGAAATTATATTTTGTGTCAAAGAGAGACATCCAGTCTACTTGAGAAAGATTAAAAAAAAAAAAAAATATATATATATATATACAGTGTATATATATATATATATATATTTTTTTTTTTTTTTTTTTTTTAAATTAGCACATTTTAAGGTACTGTTAATATCTCCTCTGAAACAGCCAGGGTCCAAGGAAATCGTGATGACTCTTTATTTCATTTTGATTTCATATTGAAATCTCTTTGGACTGCAAACTTTGGTATCTTGGCAAGTCTGAATCAGCCCAGTTTTGACGCAATGTTCCCTTCTGAGGAGACATGCAACATTACTGTGATATTTTCTAAAAGAGAAAAATCCAAGAAGCTGGAGATTTCAACAAAAAACCCCATTTCCTCCAATTTAATCTCATTTCTGCCTACAAAACATACTATTACTTTTCACCATTAGGAGATTTTTGTTTGTACAGGGTTTCTAAGTGCACAATTTTCTTTGGGAAACGACATTGACATTGCGAAGAGGAGTTAACTGGCACAATGCTTCGGGTTGTTTTCATTTAGAAGAGTCTAATTGTTTAATGATGTTAGGTGCTGGCTAATTGAACACCCACTGTTCCAGTACCACTGTTTGTTGTGAAAGTTCCTGGGGAAACAGCCACCGGTGTTCCTGCACCCCATTGAATTAGCCCTGATGAGCCTGGTCTTATCTGCCATCTCCTTTCAGTCACAATATGACCCTCAGAAGTCCTCTCTCGAAGCCGACAACATTATATATGCCAAGGACGGTGAGGAATGCTTCCCAGCGAAAGGTCCCTCGTGCACTCAGCATAATCTTGGTCATCAGCCCCCACGTATTATGTTCAAATGAGGGTACGTCTTGGAAAACAGCTCATATTTAGTCAAACCACTCCAATCCCATTCAGCAGGCTTTTAATAGCTATAGCCATCAACAGCTCAAATATGTAGGTGGCATTCCCGCTAAGAAACAAGATTAAATTTTACATTAAAATGACTTTCGTAACTCAAGACTCAACTCACTTTCTTGACGTGTTTACCTGTCTAGGCTGTCACGTCAAAATCGAACTCTGAACGACCACTGAGCGTCTACCTGCGGCGATACAGACGTCTGTCAACGTCTAACGCAATTAATGCCACCTTCCTCAAAAACATCGGCAACACATTGGCTCGGCACTCACCAGCCCTCTTTCAATAATCATTAAGTCCTTTTTATTTCCCCTCTCAGCCTCATTGTGGTTTCCAGGTACTGAATGACGGTTGGCTATTGTACGCCAGACAATGTCCTAGACAGCACTTTTTTTTTTTGTAGCTCGGAGGACAGTCTGTGGCTGTATTGTGTTATATGTAAATTATAATCTCTGTGGCATCTCCTTTGTTGGAGCTGCTGTATTTAACGCAGATGATTTGATATTGTCTCCCAGAGGCGGCACTTGTGAGCCTGTATCAAATTCATAGAGGTCAGTGGGGGAAGAGAGATGGAGTGTTGGATAAAGCAGTGAAGCGTCTGATGTTTTATGGAGATTTGCAGCCGTGTGTGTGTAATCGGTGGCTGATCCTACTATTACCATCAGGTCTGTTTCCAAATGTTTAACCGCCTCGTTCTTTCTCGCACAGCTGCCTTCTGTATCATTTGCGCAAAAGCGTGTTTGACGCGCACAAACAGTGTTTTGGGTTGATTAAACGAGTACAACATTAATAGTTGTTATTCTCGTTGTCCCTCCCATGGCCTTTCTGCACAGCAAGTGTTTACTTTGGCATTTACTTCTTCGCTTTTTCTCCTCATGCACCACAACAATGGCTTAGATTAATGGCATATCTTAAATTAAATAACAAAAGCCAAATGCAATCTGCTCAGGATAGGGCAAAATAAGGGACAGAGGAAAAAAAACTCACAAGAAAACAAATAATTAATGTTGCACAAGGAGTGACGGCTCCAATTCATGAAGCAATTTTATTCCCTGGCCGCTGAGACACGCAGAAGCTGTAAGCGTTGGGCCAGGGAGCAGCATGAGGGTGCAGAGGAGCGCTGATGACAGCCAGTAGACTCATTGTGACTGGAACGTTGGCTCTGCAGCCGCTGGGCTAACTGCTCCATTAATCATCCACACAGGCCTGCACATCACCCCCCTCACCACCAAATGCACAGCAGCAAAAACCAAGCATTTATCCCAAAGTGGAAGGAGTACTGGAACCTGCCTACTATGATCTTTGCTAGTTTCTCAATGAAATATTTCCACTTCAATGACTCAAAATTACAAAATTAGCATAGATAGATTGATTGAGCAAATGATTTAATGACTCAGTCATGAATATGGTCGCTCAGTTTGTTCCTGAATAAATTGGTTGAGCAAATGATTCAATGACTCACTCAAAAAGACAATGGCTGCATCCAAAATCGCATATTTTCTGACTGGGTGCTTCTTTTGAAAAAGTAATCACTTAAATGATAAACAATCCATTTAATGGAAGTAAATGGGACCCTCAGCATTAACATTTTAAAAACTATGCAAAATGTTGGGATTAAATACTGTCATTTAATTACTTTTCCTATGAAAAAATTAAGTAACAATTGCATAAAACAATAGTGGATTTAACATCAGAATAGAACATCAAATGTCAAAATATATGTAACATTCTCCTTTTAAATACTTTGTATTTAAATACAAAGTATTTAAAAGGAGTATGTTACATACATATACAATTTCATATTATTTATTTGAAAGAATTTAAAAGAGTAGTTTCATGTCTATCCTTGTATTGTTGAGGTCAATATGGGATTTAGAAAGTAATTAGTAATAGGTAATGCAATAACTTTTAGAGAGTAATAAGTACAGTAATTAGTAATTAGTATCTAGTAATGAATTACTCTTTAAAAGTGAAGTATGACGTAAGCATGTTGTGAAGCTTGTTCGAGAAGTGACGGAAGCACACTTACGTAACAGCTGAAATCATTAAATTGCATATGGCAGTTGTCCTGAAGCGATGGTTTATGGTTAAAAAAGTTTAAAATAGTAGTATTTTTCTCACACACACCCATCGCTTCACTTTAGAAAACATTAATTCCTCAGTTGGAGGAGTTGTTTGGGTTACCATTGTGTTTGTTTTATTCTTTAGGCAAACAAGTGCGCAATCATCTTTAGAATTCTGTCTTTGAACGTCCGTTTTTGCGGTAGCTCTATAGCATCAGTGTAGAAGAGCTGGCGGGATTTACTTATTGTAGAGTTAACGAAAGTTATCATGTGCATTGTAATGTTCGACGCATATGTAAAACTCAAAACATGGCAGAGACTTCTCTTATCTAGACTCACTTTCACAAGCATGTGAACCATGAGGCAGTACACTAAGAATAACCCCTGCAGAAACTGTCTCATGTTGAAAACATCTACACTGAATAAACGTTTTGTGATGACAGAACAATTACTTCATAATTGAATTTAAGGCTCATTGTCCGTGAGGCACAGAAAGCTTGGGCTAATGGCTTTCATTCAAATGACAGCCAGCATTCATCTGCACTCATCAGAGCATTCCAAACATCTCAACCATTCCCCAACGGTCTAATGTTTATACACTGGAATGCAAGTAAAATGGGCCTGATAATTATCAGCATAACTTTGGATCTGATGATTTTAGACTGTACAGTTGAACACGTTGTTCTTTATTCACAGCCCATGATAAGACACAGATGCACAAAAATGTTCCCAGACAACATAAACAAGGAATAATAAACATAAACATATTTATTTCAAGGTTGCTTAAAAAAATACGACCACATCCTTGATTATATTTTAAATGTACATCTCTTTTGAAACACCAGCCACATACAAACTCTCTGACACACTGAAAGGGTTAACCCTAACTGTAATTTTTCCCTTGTGTCTCATACCTTTTTTTCCCTCGTCTTTTTGTGAGCACATGATAAAAGAATGCATGGAATGCCAGTGAGTGCGGCGCCAGCAGCGTTTCCAGTAGCACTGGCCGATGAGAACTGGGAGGGTGGAGGTGGGGTCGAGCCTGGAGACTGGGCTTTCTTTACTGTGTTTGGGGAAATTACTGCTTTTTTCCATATAAAGTAGTGCATTCCACAGGCTGACTGGCAAACGAAACCTCCTCTCGCTTCGTAAAGGGACAGAATTAGAGACATAAGGAAAGAGACATAAAAACTGAAGATGAGAAACACATTCCTAAATCCTTGACGTATACAGCACTTGAAAGTAATGTAGAGTTACAGGAAAAGACTCTGAATCAGACCAGTAAATGTATTCAGCTGAATGACATCACTTCCTTAAGTGCATTCAGAGGTCACATTCTAATACAAAACATGAGGTCTATTTGAATCGGAAATGATACAAAATGTAACATTGACCAATAAGGGCACAATGAATAAATCAAATAAAATGTTATTGACTGAACCATTTAGATGAATGATTTAATGACTTACACATGAAGACACTCGCTTGATTCGTTCCTTAATGAATCAGTTGAGTAAATAATTCAATGATTCACTCGTAATAGCTGTATCCAAAATGACATACTCATTGAATAAGCAATAACTAAAAAGTATATAGTATGAATTTAACATACTAAATTTGCAAGCTAGTCTCATAAAAATGCGTACCTCTGCACACTTTTTATGGCACGTTTTTATTACGTAGATATAGGTACGTATTGCTAT
>SCHK01442956.1:0-15114 GCA_004124795.1 Poropuntius huangchuchieni
GTGTGTGTGTGTGTGTGTGTGTGTGTTTGCACCTTGAGGATAGGACCGTAAGTCTCTGACACATTTCCCTGATGACAGACAGCACAACTGGACATAAATTCATACACATATCACACACTTCCACTCTATGTGTGTGTGGGTCTGAGGAGTATGTTTAGGAAATGCTTGTTAATCCAAGTATTTATAGGGTTTTAACAAGACCATAAGCATTTGGAGCTGCTATGTAACATTACAACCTCACATGCGCTCAGAACGTTTTAAAAGTGAATATAGAAAGATTGTACACCCTCTCACTCTTGAATTATTCGGAAATAACTAACATGTGAAACTCACATTTGTGTATGCTCACAAATATAAAAGTTTAGTGCCAATAACTCACATCGCACACACAGTTTTATTGCTTTGCAGAAGATGCGGAACATATAAATCCTGTTTATACGAAAGCAGCTTTGTAAAATAAAGCCTCTGTTTATTCACCACTTTGTTCTCCTATAAGGCACTGTAAATGAGTCTGGAGACCGCAGGGAAGTGTCGCTCATATGTTTGTCTAGAAATGTTAATCTATTTGCATATGGCATTTATACTTTCTCAATTTACAACTCATGTATAGATTTTCCTGTTTGCCTGAGAGATTTGTGTAAAATGTCACATGCGAATGTTTATCCCAACAGGTTGTTAAATGCGAACAAGATCAATTGTTTGCGCGTAGATTCGTTCCAAGACCTGCAGAATCTGAATCTTCTGTCACTTTATGACAACAAACTCCAAACCATCGCCAAGGGAACCTTCTCTTCTCTCCGAGCCATCCAAACACTGTGAGTTACACTAAGTAACATTTGTTACCCCATAAACTCCTTTTGACCCTATAATGCCATCTCAAAGAGTATCGTCTCTTTATAATGTCATGTTTACTTATTTTTTACTGCATTTAGACAGTATTAATATGTATGTAAGCATGAAAATGCATAGCTGCCTTTATATTTTGAAAGGAAGTCATTGTTTCATCATATTTGAGGGAATTTTAAAGAGTCTTGGTATAGAATATTCAATGTCATGCAGTCATATTTTNTAAAGGAAGTCCCTTGTTTCATCATATTTGAGGGAATTTTAAAAAAGTCTTGGTATAGAATATTCAATGTCATGCAGTCATATTTTAGGTTGGTCAGTAAGTTGAGAGTAAAACATATGTGGTTTTTCAAGAAATTGAACACTTTATTTATGACCGTCATTCATAATTTTGTTGAATATTTTATATTTATCAGTCATTTGGCCCAGAACCCTTTTATGTGCGACTGCCATCTGAAGTGGTTAGCTGACTACCTGCAAGACAACCCGATTGAGACCAGCGGAGCTCGATGCACCAGTCCCCGTCGGCTTGCTAACAAACGCATCGGCCAGATCAAGAGCAAAAAGTTCCGCTGTTCAGGTACATGCAGCCATGAAAATCGGTAGTTCAGTATATGTGTAATTTTGAGTAATTTGCTTACAGATGCTAAATCTTGACCCTACCTCTTCCTGTCTGTTCCTGACCATGGACTTTAGCGTCAGTGAGAATGTGTGTGTGTGCGGTCAGGGGTGTAAACATCTTAGTCAGCTTTCTCTTACATGGACATACAGGTCTACACAGTTCTGAGGGTCTCAGCATGAGTTATCTTCTCCTGTCTAAGCAGGTTATAAATCAGAATGCAAATGTGTGTGGGGGTATTATTAGTTTACTGTCTGTCAGTTGAGCATTGATCGCTGTGGGGTTATAAATGAGCGGGATTCTCTGATCAATATTCATATTCATTTATTGATCTACATACACACAGCTTTCCTCTCAGTTCTCTGTGTATCTCTCTTTGTTTAGCTAAAGAGCAATATTTTATACCAGGTATGTTCAGCTGCTAAACATTTTGTTTGTGTGTGTACTGCACAAAAGCCTTTGGACTACTACACTAATGCACGCAAATGACATGCACATTATTATGCAGATAGATTTTCGCTGTATTTGCATAGAAGAGCAAAGCATAATGGTGCTGTGTTCTTGTGTAGCACGTTGGTCAATGACAATACTCATAATCTAATCAGAATCTAATCATTTATTTAAAAATACATACATACAATAACTTTAATACATCTTCTTTAATGAATGTCTCTTTATTAATAAAGAAATTAAAAATATATATATTATAAAAATAATTATAATTTAGCATTTATTTTGTATTTTTATTTCTTTTATACTCCATTCCGTTCAAATTATTTGGTCCGTAAGTTGTTTTTTTTTTTTTTTTTTTTTTTTTTTTTTTTTTTGAAAGAGGTCCCTTATATCAATTTTTGGGGGATCAATTTTGTAATTGATTTTGCATAGATACTGTAGGGTGACATACAATTGTCCAAAATCTTTTTCACAATAAACAGAACAAGCTGACCCTCTGAACCCCTCCAACCAGATTTTTAGGCTTTTTCAAAACCCTAAAACAATATGAATACTATATAGTTCTAAGAACTTGGCATGTGTTTTAAACCAAAATACAAATGCAGTTGCTAGATGAGCAAGCACACAATGGCGCTTCAGTCCAATGTTAATTTGTTGTCAAACCTTCACCAGCCTTATCAGTGTCACTCCTGCTGTGTGCATGCTCACAAATAGCACACAGTGGCATGGATCTAAGTCACGGGTTTTCCAGTGTTTGCAGGTATTAGGGTTTGACTGTTTGAGTGTATTACATATTCTCTCTCTTCCTTTTTCGCACACACACTCAGGGATTCATCATATCAATAAGTGTAAGTAACTGACACAAGACCAGTAAGACGTCACCCAACAAGCCCTTCCCCCCTCAACCCCAACCAATCATAGACCAGGAACCCAAATATATGTGAAAATGTGCTCAGAGGTTCATGAAGCACACAGTGTGAACTGAACGTGTACTTGTGTGTTTGACTCGTGCGTATAACTGCTGGTTCATGTTTATTTACTGTACAACAGCTGCAATATTCCTGCCACACTCTTCTGTTTCTCTCTTCTCTTTTTACCCCTGCATCTCTCCTCTCTCTATCACTCTCTCCATTATTGCTACTAGTTTATCACAGCTAAACAAATTACTGTCTCATTCTTTAGCTCTCAATCCTTTGTTTCGCTTTCTCTCTTTCTCTCTCTGTGTCTTGTGGAGGAAATTCAGCGGGGTTTTCCTTTGTGCTTGATCTAACCATGTGGTTGCAGACTCGGACTAATACATGGTTCTGTCAAGCACCATGGAAGGTCTTGCAGCATCTACAGCATGGCAAGCAACAAGAGACAACCTTTGTGTGTGTGTGTGTGTGTGTAAATGTTTTTGTCTTTGTTTGTATGGATGTGCAGTTAAGAATATGTGCATCGTCTTTTCCCACTTATAAGTGTGTGTGTGTGTGTGTGTGTGTACACAACACTTCAAAGTCATGGCTAGTATATGTCAGCATGGCTTTATGTGTTGTTAAGAATGATAATTCCATAATTGCCATGGTGATAACTGAGTTTCCTCTGGTCTAGCACAATTAACCTTTAACGTCCTCCTTCCCAGTGACCCTCTACTTTTACCACTCTACCTTTCCACCCAAACATTTTCAAGTTTACTCCTCTCCTTCTCTCTCTCTCTCTCTGTCCTCTGTTTCTCTCATACACTCTCTTTTTGTGATAGTGTGGTGGGTAACGGTGTGTGTTTGTGTGTGTATAGGTGTGGAAGACTACCGGTCGAAACTAGGTGGGGATTGCTTCGCTGACCTGGCGTGCCCAGAGAAGTGTCGCTGTGAAGGAACCACAGTGGACTGCTCTGGACAAAAGCTCTCAAAGATCCCAGACCACATACCTCAATATACCGCAGAACTGTGAGTGTCTCTCATTTAAGGTTTAGTTCAGCCAAAAATGAAAATTTTGTCTTCATTTGCTCACTAAACATTGTTTACTCGTTCCAAATCATCAATCATTGAACTTTGACGTTTCAAAAAGTTCATATAGATTAAATTCTGAATAGTGCAGAACCTTGCTACACTGTATGTTATTGCTTATATAAACACACAGATTAATTCATCAACAAATCGTTTATTGTGTTTTGTGTGTTTTCCATGCAGCCGCTTGAACAATAATGAATTTACAGTGCTGGAGGCTACAGGAATCTTTAAGAAGCTTCCTCAGCTGCGAAAAATGTAAGTCTTCTTCTGTGTCTTTGTCATCTGTCATTATACAGATTAAGGCTGGAATACACTACATGACTTTTAAAAACTGAACAGATCTTAAAATACTGAGATTCATACAGTTACCGAATTTGTAATAGTTACAAAAGAAAAACTGGCTATCGTACACTAAACGACTGAGGATCACACACTACCAGACTTTAAAGTCGTTTCGATCACATCAAACCCATGCAGAAACATGCACATTGTTGTTAAGAGATGCGTGACAAATGAAAACAATACATGTTCTAAAATCGGCTCAAAATATGAAACATGTTTGATATCCTCTGACTGGATGGAATCATAGTCTGAAGCTAAAGAATCCATCATACTCTGTGCGATTTTCTATTACCTCAAATCTGCAGACTGCCTCTGACTTTCAGCGTAGTGTATTCCAGCCTTTAGGCTACTTCCATCAGAGCACTTAAAGTACCATGCCAACTTTCTTTGTTTTACAGTAATCTTAGTAACAATAAGATCACAGATATTGAGGAGGGCACATTTGAGGGGGCCAATGGAGTGAATGAACTCATACTGACGAGCAATCGCTTAGAGAGTGTCCATTACAGCATGCTGAAAGGCCTCGGCGGCCTCCGCACACTGTGAGTATCACATGCTTGCATGACTCAATTGAACTTCAGGACAATACATCCAGATGCTGTCAAAAAATAATATCTAGGTATGATTTTATTCTCAGGTGTGAACACATTGGTCTCTGTGTTCCAAACCAAATGTCATTCGCAGCTTCTGGCTGTTTTAAATGATCATGTGTGTGTGTTTGTCATGTGCAGGATGTTGAGGAGTAACAAGATAAGCTGTGTCAATAACAGTAGTTTTACTGGTCTGAGCTCTGTGAGGCTGCTCTCTCTCTATGATAACCTGATCACCTCCATGTCCCCGGGAGCCTTTGACACACTACATTCCCTCTCAACACTGTGAGTATCAAACCACAGTATCAACAAAGCAAAGCTGTCCCAAAACCGAGTTAGCTGCCTTGCTACCAAAATACAGTAGGTGACTGTCATCTAAAGGAACATCCTCATCTAAATGACCTGTTCACGCCAAGAATATATCTATAATGAAAACTATAACAATATTTATATTAGTATTCACACCAATAACATTGTTTATTGTAAACACACATAGTAGTTATGCTGTCTGCTGCTTTGTTAAAGTTGGGTGGATTCTTATTGGTTGTCAATGTTTTATTGTTCATCAGCAGGAAAAAAGTTATGAAAATGATTCCAGTGCAGCAATTTCTCTGTTTTGTTATTGTGTGGACTTAATTTACTCACCCTCATGTCGTTCCAAGCCTGTATAAGTTTCTTTCTTCTGTTGAACACAAAAGAAGATATTTTGAAGAATTTTGAAGAACCAAACAATTGTTGGTCCACATTGACTTCCATAGCAGGGAAAGAAATACAAGCATTCTTCAAAATATCTTCTTTTATAATCAACATAAGAAAAAAATTACAGGTTTGGAACGACATAAGGGAGAGTAAAGGATGACAAAATATTCAGTTTTGGGTGAACTATCCCTTTAAGGAGGTGACCATCATTCTACATAAAAAGAAACTCAGTGCTTTACTCAAATAGCATTTTATACAGAAAACTTGACTTAATACAGTTTCTCTTTAGCAAAAGCTAATTCCATGATACTCTATATTATTCTGAAATTACAAGAAAAACACACAAATGCTGGGATAAAGCAGTGAACTTAAAAACAGGTCAAATTGTTACTTATTTAGCAAAATCTGAGGTTATTCACAATAAGCATTTCTCTTGCCTTGTCCGCCATCTGATTTAGTAAAGACGGTAGTGTGCCTGCCCAGGCAGCTCATTAGGTTTTATAACAGAGCTTTTGTTTGTGAGCTTTTGGAATGTTTTACTAAATATTTGCTACATATTTTTTCCTTATGCGATCCCACAGGAACTTGCTGGCCAATCCGTTTAACTGTAACTGTCATCTGGCCTGGCTTGGGGAATGGCTCCGTAAGAAACGGATTGTCACGGGCAACCCCCGCTGTCAGAGTCCATACTTTCTTAAGGAGATCCCTATTCAAGATGTGGCCATTCAAGACTTTGCCTGTGAAGAAGGTATGGCTATGAGTGTGTGTGTGTGTGTGTGGAAGGGAGGTGTTTAGTACATGTGCATGTGTGTTAGAATATCTTGTTTCTAGCTCCTAATAGGGCTTTGATAAGATCTGTTATGCTAACTTGAGCATAGCTCAGTGTTATCTTTCCTTTACACAAACTCAGGCAAGCTTACAAAAACAATCACCCTGGCATATCTTAACATCGAAAAGCTCATTTCAAATTTCGTTATTTCTCGGCCTCTGATAAATGAGAACATTAACATGATGATTAATTTTCTCTTTGTGTGTGTGCAGGTAATGATGAGAATAGCTGTTCACCCCTGGCTCGCTGTCCTGCTGAGTGTTCGTGTTTGGATACGGTGGTTCGCTGCAGTAATAAAGGACTTAAGGTTTTACCCAAAGGCATTCCTAAAGATGTTACAGAACTGTGAGTGTACACAAACACACTACGGCCACAAACCTCACAGCAATTTTATAATAAATGGCCATTTTCAAAAATCCTCTTATCTAATCCAGGCACACCTTTTTAGTAAACCCAGCTGTCTCCACCAACATATTTGACGTCTGAAATAATCCATGGCTGCTATATATACGTCTTTGAAGTTTCTCCCATTACAGTGTTGCTAATGTGCTATTTCCTCTGTGTTTGAGTAATAACTTGTTTGTCTTTTTCTGATAGCTATCTCGATGGCAACCAGTTCACGCAAGTCCCTCTGGAACTATCCAATTATAAACACCTCACTCTCATGTAGGTACAGCCCTCTCTGGAGTCACCCAATCACAAATACTTCACAGTTATCAGGGCCCTGCCCCTTTAAAACCAGCCAATCATAGCAGACCTGCACTCTTTTAAATGGACAGAGTTAGCCTGTACATATGGTGTTTGATCCATTTTCTCATCCAACCAATGCCAGAAAATCCAAATGTTTGTAGCTGTGTTTTGAGGGTTTATTTTGGCTTTTCCCCTTATTTCCTGCACTATGAGAACATATTAAATCTCCACCAAGCATGCCGAATAAATAAAGTACTAATTAACAATGATCCTTATACAGCACACGCAAAAAAAATGCTAATTCGTCAATTAAATATGATTGATTGCTCATTTTTTCAGTCTCCGTTACTGTTAAGTAATTATTTTATGATAAGGGAGACATACAAAATGTGCGGAACGGGGGATCCCCAGGACCAGGATTAAGAACCACTGGTTTTAAGTAATTTATAAGATGGTTTTTGTAGGGTTTAATGTATTATATTCATGAATGCAATTTTTTTTTTTTTACAAAAGTTCATTCAAGTGAAGCAATGCATCTAAGATGTTGAATGCTGCTGTTTGTTGTATTATGACTTCAAGTATTATGCATTACTACTGTACATGCTTTGTGTGCGCTGCGTGTGCAGTTTTAAAGGTCACTGCATACTGCATTGAAGTTCAGCCGTCTTAGTGTCTTTAACATACAAGTTTGCATGTGCATTGTCTTATGCCATGCGTTAAACCATGCAAAGTGTCATATGTAATTCCTTGCAGTAATTCCTTGGGATAATTTGGTTTAAATATTCCACACAAAACAAACAAACTGTACTATAATGCAGTAAAAAAAACATTTAATGAAATAATCCTACATATAAAGAATCTTTTGCTTTTTAATGCTGTACAACCTTGTGTATCACAATTGCCATTTACCCTAAATGTTGGCTTTAAGTGTTTGATTTTCTTGTGGCTCATAACACTCTGCCTTTGTTTGTGTGCGTGTGTGTGTGTGTGTGTTTTCTTGCAGCGATTTGAGTAATAACCAGATCAGCACATTGTCCAACCACAGCTTCAGTAACATGTCCGAGCTGCTCACCCTGTGAGTGTCAACATGATCTATGGCTTCGGTTTATGCGTCTGTGTGTTTTTGTGCAAACACTAGTGTGGTTGTGTATGTCTGTAGCTGTGCGTTGTGTGTGTGTGTGCTTGTTTTTGTGGTTTATGAGGACACAGATTTGTATAATAACTTGGGTATGACATAGATATTACTATGTGAAGGTGATTTATGAGGACACTTTCGGTGTCCCCATAATTCAAAAGCATTATAAATCATACAGAATGAGTTTTTTTTTTTTTGAAAATCTAAAAAAGTTTCCTGTGAGCAGTAGGTTTAGGTGCAGGGATAGAAAATATGGTTTGTACAGTATGAAAACCATTACACCTATGGAGAGTCCCCATAAACCATAACCGTAACTGTGTGTGTGTGTGTGTGTGTGTGTGTGTGTGTGTGTGTGTGTGTGTGTGTGTGAATTTTAACAGTTTTGTTTTCTTTAAATTATGTGTGCGCTAAAGTGTATATGTAATATGTGTAAATACAGGGGTGATTTTTTTTGCTACATCATTTTAGACATATAATTAGATAATTATTATATTATCTTGTCTTTATTTCAGTCATTTGTTTTGAAAGTTAGAAAATCCACAATTTTTGTTTTTTTACTTTTTAGTTTTTATGGCCTGATGCTTCTATGCAAATACATTTTTGCAAGTGCTGTAATATCTTTTGTTTCATCCCAGAATTTTAAGCTACAACAGACTGAGGTGTATTCCTGTAAAAGCTTTCGATGGCCTCAAGTCTCTGCGCCTGTTGTGAGTACCTCACTGATATGTGTGTGTGTATGTTTGCTATTAGACTTTGATTTATGTGTTTTGGACTCTCTTGGATGGCTTCATTTCTCTCTTCTCTCTGCAGGTCTCTCCATGGTAATGATATTGCTGTGATCCCAGATGGAGCTTTCAAAGATCTGTCCTCGCTCTCCCACCTGTAAGTACCTCAGAATGAACACACACACAAGCACTTATGAGCGCACCAAATAGGTTTTGACAGCTGGATGTACTTTGGTTCTTTCTTTTACTCTCACACAAACACATTGAAACACTTTCTTTGTCTGAACTTGGGGTTCTGCAGACACAGATTGCTTGAGTTCTCGGTCTCCCACGATGACCTTTTTTTCATAAATCCCATGGATCAATTTCACAAGTGTAATTATGACTGACAGCTGAGCAGAACAAATCTACATGTTGTCAAGCAAACAACATCATAATGTTCATTGTTTATATATAGCTATTTATTAAACCCAAATCACATCAAGTCACATCAAGTGGATTTTATTTATTTTCTTTTTGTACATTGCTTCAAATAATACTAATTATAATAACTTTCTTATTTTCTCTTTATTTTCTCATGCATGCATGTTTCATCACTTTTTAAGTGCTTTGAATTTATTGACATTTTGCTGTATAAACAGTATAGCAAAATAGAAATAGAAAAAAACAATAGACAATACTTAACAACTACATTCGTCTGCAGGAATATATATTGTCATACTGCCCAACCCTGGTAAAAGCATATTTTGTCAACTGAAGCTCTGAAGGCTCTAAAAACCTATAAAAGACAATTTTGTGTTTCCTATGAAGTTAATATTGATACAGACATGACCAAAAGCAGTGATTTTCAAGGGTTGAGAAACATTATTAGACTATTCATTTCCACAAGTTTGATGCACTGAGACTGATTTGCAAACGTGATAGGCAGGCATTATCATGATACGCAGGTATTACCGCATTGACCGGGCAATCAGCCAATCAGAGCAGCATGGAGGAACTACCCCACATTAAACTCATGCTCTATTAGAACTCAACGATCTGACACATGGCAGCTCCCTATGAAACTTCATCCGCTAATGTCACTGTTGGATGGTGTTGCTTTAGAAAAATGAGCCAATATACACACTATTTAATATCACTTTCTTTTTATTTTTGCGTCACTGATTATTTTATCATCCAAATTTTTGGAGAAGGTGTGTAATGTGTGTGTGTTTCCTGCAGGGCTTTGGGAGCAAACCCTCTGTATTGTGATTGTCACATGCAGTGGCTCTCTGACTGGGTAAAGAGCGGCTACAAGGAGCCTGGAATTGCACGGTGTACTGGTCCTGGAGAGATGACCGACAAACTACTGCTGACTACACCCTCCAAGAAATTCACATGCACAGGTAAACCCTTTTGACACACTTTTGACACACTCGTCCAGTCACAGAGAGGGCATTAGTACTAACTCTAACACTAGCTTACATGCTCAGATGTTAATATTGTAAGTAATGTGATTTGATTGGTACATTTGTAGAGGTGCCGGGGACTTGTGGTTTTCCTGTGCCAGGTAAGGAAGTCAATAAGAGCCCAATCTGAGCTCCTAAACCCGGCCCCCTGTATCTGCCACCCAACCTTTCCTCAGGATGAAAGTGACTTGTGTTAGTTTGTGAGCCAATTTTGTGATGCTTTACCTGTTCAATCCTTTGTAAGTCTTTGCTTGTGTATTTGTTATATTTCTGTTTGTGTGTATAACATGCTGTGTAATTTCTTTTTTTCCTTTGCATTTTGCGTAGGTCCGGTGGATGTGAGCATTTTGGCAAAATGTAACCCTTGTTTATCCAACCCTTGCAAGAATGACGGAACCTGCAGTAACCATCCTGTCGATTTTTACAGATGCACCTGTCCATATGGTTTTAAGGTACAAACACACCTAAAGACAAACAAGAACATCTCATTAGTAGCTGTCTTAAAGTATTAACACCATTTGTACCCAATTGGTACATGATGGGATTGTGTGGTTTGTTTGAGGAAAGGAGCGCTAATACTTTTGAAGACAGCAGACTTTTCACATGGCAGGCAGTAAAATAGCAAATACATTTAAAAAAAAAAAAACCTTATAGACGGGGGACTGGAGTCATATCCAAATTATCTTCCAAAAATTCAGAAGTATAGTTTTATCTTACTCTCTGACTACATAAAATAATTATTCTAAATCTTCAATGCCCTGAAATATCTGTATGCGTGTACATGCAAGTAACATTTGTATGTGAGGATAAGCAAGTATGGAAGATTGATGCGTGGATGTGGATTTGTAATGCAACCTGCTTGTTCATATAGGGCCAAGACTGTGAGGAACCGATTCATGCGTGCATCAGTAACCCCTGTCAGAACGGAGGCACCTGTCATCTGAAGGACGGAGAGGAGAACACTCACTGGTGAGACAGACCTTGATCATCGTCATCATCGAAATGCTAAACCATTTGAAATTACAACTGATATGTATATGAGACCGATAAAGAGATCCTTTATTGTATTCAGGCCATGTTGAATGTGGCTTTCATTTAGTACATTAAGTAAATGTTCAGATGTGTGTGCATGTGTGTGCGTGTGTCCCTGTTGCTCCAGTAATGAATATACTTTATGGACAGAGTGTGTCTAATCTGTCTTAATCAGACTGAAGTGTCTGAAACTGATCTGAGCTCACTCATGCACTTAATCAGCCAATCAAGGGCCTTTCTGTGGACACACACACAGCAAAGACAAATGTGTGTGTGTGTGTGTGTGTGTGTGTGTGGTGGGGTAAGCTCAGGTTCAGCTGCAGTCATATACTGATCAATGCTAATGAATCCTTTGTGTTGGTGAATAAGAAGAGTTTCATTTGAGAACTTCTGCTTTACATGTTGATTAGGTACTGTAATGTAATACACCCACAGACATACACGCACAGTGCATAAAATCGTTTCTTCTATCCCAGTTTAATGCGCAGAGACAACCATAAGTAAGTCATTCATAGGGTAATTTCCCAAAGAGTGAAAACACTACAGCGCTTTCAAAATATTCACTCAACCTTGGGTTCAAACAATGGTGTGAATTTGGAACCTGGTAATGTACTTATAAATGCATTGTCATAAATCATAAATGTAAATGAATCGCTGATACTAAATTTGAATTTAAACAAGCTTAGTTGAATGCTGCACTGTGTAGGGTTTAAATCTTCATTCAAGCACACACATGAAACACTTGAGTGCACTAATGTAGGAGTTAGACATACGTGTATAGCACTGAATGCTCAAACAAACACATATGTAATGCAAACACACACCAATATGACATGCTAACTGATACATCTAATGTTATCAGTGTTGAAAACAGTGCTGCTTATATTTTTGTGGAAACTATGATACATCTTTATCAGGATGAAAACAGTGTTCAAGAACAGCATTTATATGAAATATTTTTGAAACAATGTAAAAGTCTCTGATTTTTGCATCCTTGCTAAATAAACAAGAAAGTTTTACTGACCCCAAAACAAAAAAGGAGATGATGTGATGATAATTTCTAAGCACCCATACCTACACCTTAGTAAACAAAAATAGTAAACAAATTGAAGGAGAGACCCGAAACATATGTAGGCCATGTAATATCTAGAACATTCAACTGTGAGAGACATGTAGACATTACATAGAAACAAACAATTATAGACAGTTATAAAATAACAGTACTGCTCATAGTGTTTCCCTGATTTAAATAAAAGTTTCAAAAGAATTAAAAAGTCTTACACAGCCCTTATGTGTGTATGTTCAGGTGTGTGTGTCCAGATGGATTTGAGGGCGACGAATGTGAGATAAATATCGATGACTGTGAAGACAATGACTGTGAGAATAACTCAACGTGTGTGGATGGTATCAACAACTACACCTGTCTCTGCTCACCCGAATACACAGGTAACACACACAAACACACAAACACAAGGAAAGTCACATGCTAAATGCTCTGTGTTCTCTGTGCTTTGTGTTTAACTCTGTCTGATGCTAACATGCTAATGTGCTGCTTGAGCTAACATGCTAACATATCAAACGCGTCCTCTGTATTTCTGTGTTTTTCTGTCTTTCTCTTGCTACTTGCTTCTCTTTTTCTACTAGCTGCTAATAATAATGAGGTGGAGAAAGGTTAGTTCACTCTCTTTCAGTTCATCCTCCCATTGTCTGTCTCTTTCCTTTGCTGTTTCTGGCTAGTGCGTCCTCTGTGCCTGCGAAAGTATGAAACGCACACACACTCATTGATGTTTCTCTGGCTGGTCCACTGTTGATAGAGGTGTATTGTATTGTTGTTCCTCAGAGTATTGGTATTTTGTCATCTTCCCCACTGTAAGATGATTAATCAGAGACTACCCTACACACGCAAACACACTCCTGCTGGTTTAATGGGATGTGACTCTTGTTTTCTTACTGTAAACACTTCTTTGATCATTCATAGCCCTCCTACTCTTTCTCTCTGTTTATAATGTATATGTGTGTGTGTGCAGGGGAGCTGTGTGAAGATAAACTGGATTTCTGCGCTTCAGAGCTAAACCTGTGTCAGCACGACTCGAAATGTATTCTAACCGCTAAAGGATTCATGTAAGTCACTAAGATCCCCACTACCTGTATTGTAAAGTTAGCCTCAAACTATGAATACATTTTCTTTACTGATCATCTGAAACATGTTGGCAAGACTGTCTGATTTTCTGTCTAATATAGATGCACAGGTTTTTATCCATCCATCTGAAAACAAAGCTGATGGACTGCTTTTGGCATTAGAATTTATATATAGAAGTTTATAGCATCAAAAATGTAAAGAAAAAAAATTCAGCCACTTTATAAAAAAATAATTAAGTTAAAAAGACTAACATGTTGAGCTCTGTGAAATATTTAAAAATAGTTAGAAACATTTAGAAATATCAG
Organism: Poropuntius huangchuchieni; assembly: GCA_004124795.1. NCBI lineage: Eukaryota > Metazoa > Chordata > Actinopteri > Cypriniformes > Cyprinidae > Poropuntius > Poropuntius huangchuchieni. Next base: position 13,842 of record SCHK01442956.1, read on the forward strand.
CTGTGTTGTCATTAGTGATTATAATCAGCACCAAATCAGCATATTAGATTATGATCATGTGACTATGAAGACTGGAGCAATAGCTGCTGAAAATTACATTTTAAAAACAGATTAAAACAGAACTATATTTAATATTTTCTATTTTTAGTATTTTTGATCAAATAAATGTAACCTGGCTCATTAAAAGAGACAACACAAAAAATATAGCTGACCCCAAACCTTTAAACAGTACTATATTTGTATAATTTACTGTATATAGAATTATGGCTCTGTGAGACCAGTCGTGACAATATCTTAGCATACTTCTCTGACTCCAGTGCATTTGTACTGTACTAACTCCTATATGAACATGTCTTTAAACGGGACATTGAAATCTTTCCCTATAAAATTGCCCTTCTGCAGTCACTCAAGTCTGTTGGATCCAAACCCTGTTTGGATTCAGTTTCATCACCCTCTCCCCTCCAGACGTCCCCTTCTCTCTCTCATCTCGACTTTTATTTCATTCCGCTTTCCACCAGACCAAAACAATCGTTGTGTTAGAAACCATCAGATGTGTATGTGTGTGTTTCCTTCTCTGTTGATATGTGTGAGAAGCAGACCACATAAGTTCATTTGTGTGTTTTTATGCCCATTGGTGCAGATGTTAACACAACACTAGAGCTGTATGGAATGCAGCTGGAGTCTCTGAGGTTCTGCTCTGTGTTTGTGTTCTGATATTCCATTACAGCTCTCCCGTTGGGTTTACTATAAAAATGAGCTGGAGGGGGGTGTTTTAAAGATGATATGGTGTGATACGATGGGATGATGAATGTGTTTATGTAGCGCTTTATAGTATATTTAAATTCATAAAAAGAACTTACATTTTAGTGGTTTAAGTAACTAAAACTTTTGTAATTAGAGAAGTCTAATCTCAGAACACAATAGATTTCACTGTTCATAAATATGATTATTAAAAAAAGATGCAGAATGATCCCAACCACACCAGTGAACCTACAAATTTAGACCTCAAACCAAGTTAAATGGGTCTAATTTTAAGATTTTTTAAAAATATTATTATTATTATTATTATGATTTTACATATGGCCTCTGTATTTTCGTTTATTTAGAGTATTTTTGTTGGTTTTTAGTTACCATATTTTGACTTTGAGGCAAGGGATGCTAGTGTGGCTTATGCAGCTGTATTTATATGTAGATATTTTTTTAATGTATAAAAACCCATTTATATTTAGCTTAAAAAAAAAAAAATATATATATATATATATGTATATATATA
>SCHK01442966.1:0-10335 GCA_004124795.1 Poropuntius huangchuchieni
TTTGTCTATACCTGTAGGATATCCGTCCCATATCTCCAGATAGTCAAATCTGCAGACAGCCCCCACAGGTGCGGTTGTGTCCGGTTCCATATCGAAGCTCTGGAAGTCCAAAACGATCTCTGCCATCTTGGGTGCAAAGATGATGAAGGTGCACTCCAGGTTGTTCGGATATTTATCAGGGAAACCAGGGGTTTGAATCACTCCGTGTGGCTCAGTGAAGTTTCTGGAACATTCAGTACCTGCACAGAATGTAAAACAAGAAGTTGCATAATGTTAATGCACAATGTATGTCAAAGAATATAGTAACCTGCATACATGAATAGCATTTTAAAACATTAAAAGAGAATCAATATTTTGATTAAAAGAGTGTGTGTGTATGTGCAATGTATAGATCTTTGACTGTGTGTGTGTGTGTGTGTGTGTTTTGATACCTGTGCGATGTATTTCATAGCGGATGCTGAATCCGGCTCCAGCGCTTTCATAGTCAGAGGTGAATTTGATGAGTAAAGAGTTTCCATTAGAGATAATCGGAGACGGAGCGATTTTGCCGCAGAACCTCCCATGAGAGAAAGCGTTCTCATCCACACCATCAAACACCTGTACAAAATCATACCTACACACAAACACACACATTATTGAAATGATTTTGTTAATGTGTTCTGTAATACATTTAACAGTGAGTTACCAGTGTTCAGTAATATGATATAAATATAATATAATATAATATAATATAATAAAACTCAGAAAATGCTTGTAAATTTTACAAGAATTTCCAAAAAAACCCCAGCAAGTGAAATTTTGAAATAGAAAGACTGAAACAATATTTTCTAGTAAAACATACTCCAAGAATCTGTTTTACTAACTTCAAAACATATTTTTTACAGTGTTACACACAATGCCTTATAATTAAATTTATAATCAGTTGAATGTCACTTTTCAATAATTGTAATCCACTGTTGTACAACGTATATGTATACACACACACACACACACACACACACACTATAATACATATATCTGTGTATAAGCATGTAAAGACTTCAATGCATTTTTATGTCATTATTTATATAATTTCTACTTTTTTTCTTGATGTGACCATGAATACATATTATAATGTATTATGAATACCTTTGAAATGCCTTTACAATGCATTATACACATGCTGCACAGAAAGTACAACTGGAAACTCTGAAACATCTTCTCCCGGGTTCATTCTAGAGTAACTTTTGCATGACTCATTTAGATTCACTTTGATGATTCCAACAGCATCAGCTCCAACAAAACCACTCGAAACATGAGGCATTTCCTGCTGACATGACACTGGTTTTACACACAGCACCCCCTCTGAGTACATTCGTGCTGTCTCGCTCTCCTGTAACCCAAGACACTGATGGTCAGTGTGATCTCTAACCTCTCACCACGACGCGACCCTCTGTGGGAGCCGAAGCGTGCTTCCTGCCATTCAGACAGATCGCTCACAACCTGGACCCGAGTTAAACTGATGATCTGGGTAATTTAATGAATCATAAACTACATAACAGAAACCCTTGGCAGTGTCCCAACTTGTTAAATAAATTTATATTCTTCTAATCTTAAAGGGATAGTTCACAACTTAATTAAAATCCTGTCTTCTTTTACTCACCCTCAAGCTGTTTCAAATCTTTCTTCTGTTCAGCACAAAATATATATTTTAAAGAATTTTGGCAACCAGTCATTTGCTGGTAGCCATTGACTTCCATTGTTTTTTTGTCCAAACTATCAAAAGTCACTACCGTCAACTGTTTGGTTACCAACATTCTTTAAAATATTTTCTTCTGTGTTCAAAAGAAGAAAAATACTCACACAGGTTTGGAACAACTTGAGGCTGAGTAAAAGATGATAACATTTTCATTTTTGGGTGAACTATCCCTTTAAGAGGAAATCTGTAAAATACTAAAGAAATGTGTAAATTCAATAGTTTATTTATTTATCTAAATTTTATTAACATTTTTTTTTAGTTCTGAAAATGTAATTACATTTACTACATTTAATTTAATACAGATCTTTTAGTTTCTCCTTGTTTCTAATGAACTGAGTTCAGTGCTGGAGTGTGTTTTATCTGATAAAAGAGAGACAGCGATTACAACAGACTCGTCCACTTTCTACAGAGACAGAAACTCAGAAACACAATGTCTGTGATTTTGGATTGAAAAATATCCTGCCATTGAGCAAGACACACAGGAGGATGTGAAAGCTGCTGATATAGTGACTTATTGGAGGTCAAATAAACCAACAATGAAACTGTCAGGAACCACGGTTCTGTTCTGGAAATTTGCAGCAGATTCACTCCCCACAGAAACGAGAACGCATGAAAGAGGGAGGAAAATGATAAAGTGTGAATGTCTGATTGTGTTTTACAATAAAACCCTGAAAGATAGGGGCAGAAAATAATAAGAAATAAATCATAACTCATAACAATAGATTATAACATTAAACCATTAAAATCATGACAATAGAATGATGACTGCTGCTTGGGTGTTGTGGCTGATAAATACAGTAGATGGATGCTATACAGTTGTTCTAAGTGTTTTTTTTAGCTCGTTGCTATGTGGTTGCTGGGGTGTTTAGAGTATTTTTTAAACATGTGTTTGCTAAGATGGTACCATTCAGTTACATTGCAAAGTTTAGTACCTAGAGATAGCAGTTCAAATCTCTATGAGTAATAGTAATAGTGATGCTTGCCTTTGCAATAATGTGTGTGTGAAAGCGAGTGTGTTCGGGAGGGCTGTTAAGAAGGCGTAGAGAGAGAAAGAGAGTGTCATTAATGATTAATATGTGCAGAATTATTAAAGCATTCCCACACAACAAAGCCATTAATGATGAACATTATTTCTACTCTGTAAGTGTGTGTGTAGAGGGACTGAGAGGAATCAATCCTCATGAATGCTGCAGTAAACTACTCGTGTTTTCTCTCCTGGAACACACATCATAAAGCGACAAGCAAAACTGAAATGGAAAACTTCATTTCTGTCTCTACATGGTATATGAAGGTTATAGATTATGTGTGCGTGCTGTGGCACAGAAACATATGTGACTGATTTCACACTAATTACATTACTGTCTGAGGCCAGAGGCATTAGCAGGACAGACATCTCCAACGACCCTTCAGATAAGACAAGAATGCACTAGAAACACATTCACTGACCCTCTAAAACACTAGATAAAATGAGTACACAACTACTACTGTAAACAAATCAGGCATGTTGAGCTAAATATAACAGCAAGACTCCACAATCCTGAACCAAATACTAAAATCTTTGATTTCTCAGCATGGATGTGCTCCTGTAAATTGTGTCCGTTTTAAATAACACGGTGCTTTATTGTTCAGCTTTTGTGTCCAGAGAGAACCTATGAAGCTTTTTCAATGAGAACCTTAAGAGCAATGTTCTGCTGCATTCATGCCATGTTGGAATTACCATAATTACAAGATGACAACTTGGAGATTCTACTTGGAGCTGTTCACATCCTCGGGCTCAGATATAATTTGTTTCCATGGCAACGTTCATAACGCCAAAATTGATCCATGTGCTGCTTTGTTGTTGATGACAGCAAAATAATTAAGCACTACTTTAATTCAGCATTATAAGAATAAAGAAAGCGTACCAGGTAGCATTGGCTGTAATAAAATGGCATATCAAATATGAATATGAATATGTAGTGCTATCTAACTACATTTAACAGCAGAAGCCGCTAGCATTTTTGTCATCACAACCATCAAGTCTGAATTACAACTTGTAATTAAAAGTTCAATGAAGACGTGAATGGTTTCCACCGGATAGAAGCTCATGCAGCATCTGCAAGCTCTGCTCCGTTATATAATATGTTGAAATAAAAGGCTGTTAGATCGTCCGATGTGTTTGTTCTCTGCAGTGCAGTGCAGGAAGGAATGAATACCTTGTTCGCAGTGGTCTCCTGGGCTTTTCCGCAGGGTTCATTTAATAATGTTCGCCATAAACTCTGCAAGTTTTGCCACAGCTAAAAACTGACGGCAGTCCAAGAACAACACAGGCAGCATCTGGTCCAAGTTAAAGTGAAGTTCTGATTAACCTTCCTGTTCTGAGACGCGCATTCATGCTAGTCCATCCAAAACACACCAGACATTCCACAGCACGCATTGACAGTCACACGCTTATGTTGCAATCTGGCATTTTGAGGACATTTAAGCTCAGCGAATGTTTCTGAATGGATGGGAATGTTCTGGAACTCCTTGGAATTCTGAGAGAAAATAAAATAACACCAGTGCTGAGTTACTGTTTCACACCAAGCTCAGGGTGAGAATGGTTGTTTTGAATAGTCTTGACTAATTATCCATCTGTATATCTGTCCAAATTGCAGTCAGAGATGTGTGTCTATATCTATGACAGTTTTTGTATTTCTTGTGAAACATGGAAGCTTTTCAGAGATCTCTGTTATTATGAGCTTGATAAACATCTGCAGCTGGAATCCCGTACATTTAAATTCAAAGCAAACACATCAAGTGTGATTGAAAATGTGGTTTATTTCTAACATGCTATATAATTAGTTGCTTAAACCCAACACTAAACTCGATGACCTTTAGAGGTTATGTCACAATTGATTCGACCGATGATTCGGACTGACTCATCATCAAAGACTTCCGATTCTTGTCTTTTCGGTTCTGCTTTTTTGGTCTTTTTTAAATTAGAGATGGTTTTGACTAAAAGTAAGCTTAAAATAGTGGACCATATACTGTACACTGCATGTTAATTGTGATCTCATTACATATTTAAGTGTCCAATAAGCATCTCTGAAATAAAACATGGTTATTTCGAATTTATTAAATTCTGTGTAAAATGTATTAAGGAGATTTTATTTAATCGCCCTCATTTCATTCCAAACCTGTATGATTTTCTTCTGTGCAGCACAAAAGAAGATATTTAGAAAAATGTCTCAATATTTTTGTCAAAACAATGAAATTCAGTGGTCCAAAGTTGTTTTGGATGCCAATGACGTGGATTATGGTCATTTTTCAAAATATCTTCCACAAAAGAAAATCATACAGGTTTGAAACGACATGTGGGTAAGTAAATAGTGATAAAGTTGCCATTTTTGGGTGAACTACCTCTGATCAAATAATTAGTGAAGAAGATGAATATACGTACTGGTTCATTTGTTACACTGGATACAGAACATTTTTGAGTGGATATAAAAGAAATTGAGTGCATTGTATTGTGGGACACATATTTACACCAATGTGCTCTGATTGTACACTGTACAGTTTGGAAAAAAAAGATGTAGGTCAGTCTAATACAGTGACTCATTCTACAGTCACACACACACACACACAAAAATGTGCATATAGTGTCCATATATGTATAGTGTACCTGCTGCACACTTCTATATGGTAGCATGCCGTTCTAAACATACCCTTCTTTTACATCTCTATCTCCCTCATACACACACACACAAAACTAAAGAAGATGGGCTGAAAGAGAAAATGGATATAAAGGGATGGTCATGGTCTGTCTGTTGCTCTTTCATGCCCCCTCAGGGGCCCACAGCAGGACATTCAGCATAAAGGACTTTTCACTGGTCCCCTGGCACTGAAATCCAACCCAATAGTAAAGCCGAGCCTGTGTGACTGACAGCTGCTGATTTACGCCCCCATTTACGAGCTGTTTAAAATGACAGAGAGACTCATCAAATCCATCTCATTTATGAGATTCAGTCCACACAAAGCCTTGCGAGTGTTTGCGTGCTGATGCTGTTAACTAAACCACCGAAATGAGCCACAAGGCAATAACAAGCTCTGCCTCCCAACCTCACTATCATTTAATGTCATTGTCTGTCAGCCTCCTCGTTAAGAAAACAATCAGCTTAATTACTCATGTGATGCTGGAAGCCTCATCAAACTGATGAAAATGAAACCATAAACAGCGCTCTATGCGCCCTTTCACATTTTTCTGTTTTGACTCCTTGCATTCTTGAGATTTCCTCTTGGGAAAACCATCCCCCCTTTTTTTTTCCTTGGGAAAAACAACCCTCTGAGTGATAAATGCAGATCCATTATCACGGCCCAGGACGTTTGTTTTTAAACAGATCTAGTTCAACACCTCCTAAATTTAGATCCATAAATATGAAATGTTTCATTTTCAACCAACAGGTGGCACACCTCAAGATCTGAGCGCCAAACTGGTCTACTCTGAAAGCAGGTAGATGTTTTGGGATACCAGAGACAGTATAAGTAGAGCGGAAACCACTTGTAGAAAATAAACCGGAGAATACGGCGACTGTAGGAACATATGGTTCTCTTAAAAACAATCAATAGCCTAAACTGGTCTTTCCCCATTCAAGCCAACAGAAGCTGTACATGAACGTTCAGACAACAGCTCACAAACAGACTCACTCCGGAATGGACTTGTTGGTTTGACTTACTTGCATTCCCGACTTTCCAGATCAAAATGCGGATTGAAGTTGATGAGGATCTTCTGCTGTGGATCAGGCGCCTGGATCAGCCAGCTGCACTGCTGGTTCACCGGGTATCCAGACGGGTAACCGGGAGAGGTCACATACCCGGCGCTGGTGATTGTGATTTTCCCACCGCAGGGACTTTCTAAAAACCAGAGTGGCACATTTAGCATTTTAACAACTGAAACGCAGGTGTCACACTTAGATATCAGCCATAGTTCTGCACATTACATGCATCTCATACTAGTAGCCTACAGATAATTGGTGACAAAATGCACAAAAGTAACATGACACCCATAATGTCACACACAGCGCGCTCTGATCTTACATGCTGTTCGACAGAGGATCGATCAGATCAGAGGATCGATTATGCGCATGGAAATCGATCAGTGTATCTGAGCTGAACACGACAGGCCGTGGACTAAGAGAGGGGTCACTGTATATGGGTGTGCAGACGTGGTGGGCAGATATGCCACTGTGCCTGGGTGTTTGAGTCTGATAACACACACCCAACTCTAGCAAACACACACATACACTATACACATACGGAGCATCTCTGGTTTAAGCGCCGTCAAAATATGAATCGACTAATGTATTTGATTTACACAAATTATCTAACTAATAAATACAAATGAAAATAAAATAATGCTATGCAGATATACACAAAAAAATGAAAATAAAAATACACAAATCAAGCAGATACACAGTGTATTTCTTATTTTGTATCTGCTTAATTTGTGTAATCACGCGTCATGAGGTAATATCTAAATTGGTTTTATTCAAATAAATAACATTGTTAATATCACTAAATCAAATACATTTACGGATCAGATCAAATGGCTTCTTTTGGTAACAAACTGTACATTTTCACTTTTTACAGTGTGGAAACAGTCTGGTGTGAACTTATTTAAAGGAATAATTTATGTAGCGCGTAACGAATGATCTCTCCCTTCATCAGAGACTGTTTCTACCTGTTTACCTTCAGAAACAGCAGCCCTACAGGTGAGCATCGATAACAAACGACAGTAATAACCATAACAGAGCTCTCCTGTGCGCAGAGAGAACCCGTGCCGTACCGACACCACAATAACCGACTCACCCGTTAGAGCGCGAGCCACGGACAATCCCGCTAGAGTCACACAGAGCAAACGCCAGTACATCCTCAAAGAAATCTAGTCACTTATATCCTCAGGATTTCGTGTATGAATTATTTTTGAATCCACGCGGTAGTTCGGAAGCTGGAGAGAGATCCTGTCACTCAGATCAGGGAACCGCTGTCTCCTCTTCCATAACGCGAAGAAGAAAACTCACAACCCTGGAAAGCGGGAGATTCTTGCACAGTCAGTCAGCACTGTAAAATTTCATAATCCAAGTCTGGAGAGGCTTGACAGCGCGTCCTCGGCTCGTTGGCAGCGGGCTGTGGGCGCTTCTGCGGGCGTGCGGTCGGGTCACTCCCTTAAATGACTGATTTCCGTCCTCTCTGTCGCGCGTAGACGGGCACTGGTGGGTATATTTAGCAGGTTCTCTCTGGTGTGAAGGTGTCAGCATCCGATCTGAAAACTGGGGGTGTCAAAACTCTCGCAGCACTGGTTGCTCTCGTTCCTCCTCCTTGAGAGAGAATGGGCAGGACTGGAAACGAGCAAACCCTCTAACCCCTTCCAGGCAGAGACGCGCGGTCTCTCTGCCAACCAGACACGGAGACAGTGAGCCAAACCAAAGAGACTTTGCGCTCCTCTGCGTGGGAGAGCAGTGCTCAAACAAGATGTCCCTCAAAGCAGGGTGCGAATTATGAGGAGTTCTGGGGGAGTTGGCACCCCTAACCAGGACCCCTAAAAAGAAATCAAAACAAAAGACTGAGGGGGTCTTAAATATTTCTATGCGTTTTCTATATACCCTTTCAAACAACGTTTCAGTAACTACTGAAATAAGACTACAAGTTAGTTACAGCTAAAGCGCAAATTGTCGCGAACAGAAGTCGTTTTTGCCAGAGGTAACCATAGCAACAGTACGATACTCGAGCGACTTGCGTTAAAATCACATCGTACATCGCCAAAATGCAGTTGGAAATATTTCATAAAAATCAGTCAGTGTTTTGTTTTAAATATAGCTAAAAGTTAGCCAATTAAACAAAACATTGGAGTTCCGTGAAACGAACCTCAACCAAAAATTTCTCACAGAACCCCCCCCCCCCAAATCATTTCCGTACTGCCTAAATGGCCCATAAAACCATATTGATTCCATTGCGCACCTTACCGCTCCGAAAATTTGCATTTTATCGATTAAACGGGTTCATAATGTGGATAAATGCATTGTTGTATTATATATAGGCTAGCCTATGTTTTTTGTAAGACTTATGTGAGGAACTCATTAAGCATAAATGTGTTTCTGCACATCGCAATAAGGATTAGGAGGAGCGCGCCAACTCCAGGAATCTGTTTCTCTGGCTGGTGACACAGTGACATAAAAATGTGTAGCACGTAGTCACTTTCAAGCTCAGAGCGCACCAGAGCAGCCAGCGCTGCAATCTGATCATCCACTGGGAGAGAGAGGAGAGAGGGAGAGAAAGAGAAAGAGGTAGAGGGGGCAAAACATTTTTTTCTCAGTGCATTCTGCTCACAGAGGTGTGGATTTGGCTATTAAAGAGTTCAGAGAGTGGCGCTGACCCTCATCTCAGCTCTAATCCAGTAGCATTCAAGGAATAATTCACTCAGTAATGAAAGTTTTGTCTATGTGAAGAGAAATTCTAATGCCATTCCAAACCCATTTGACTTTCTTTATTATGTGTAACACAAAAGGAGATTAATAGAAGAATGTTCGAGCCGCTCTTTTCAAAAAGACAAAAAGGTGGTCCACAGTGTGATTAACACATCAGTGATGCCACTGATTTTTGCAACTCACATGATCAATTGTGAAGTTTTGCCAAACATCTGCTCTTGTGTTCCTCAGAAGAAAGTAATGGGTTGGGTTTGGAATAACATGAGAGTGAGAAAATGATGACAGATTTTTTTTTCGCTTATTATCCAGTGGCAGACGCTGATTGGTATAAGCCCTAGGCGATAATTAATCAAATAATTCTCTGAAGATTACTGAACAGTTAACAAAAGACATGTTTCTGAAGTCAAGGTGCAAATGCAATTAACCAATCAGAAGACTTTTAAGTGCATGTCTTTATATTACAGAAGCATTGTTTAGTGACAATGCTGGAAGAAAATAATGTAGCACTTTAAAATATATCATGGCACTGAGTGATTATTACTATATTCATATATCTAAAAAAAATCTGTGATCTTACCATCACTCTCATGCTGTTCCAAAAAAGTATATATCTATTTTATTTTTTTAACTGTCTCTTTTTTGTCTCCACCCTGAACTTAATTGGGGTACAAAACAACACTGGGCACCACTGATGGACAAAAACAGTTAAAAAATTCTTTATCCACAGTTTAAAGTCATGCAATGAATGGGTGCTGTCAGAATGAGAGTTCAAACAGCTAATAAAAGCATCACAAGTAATCCAAATGACACCAGCCTATCAATTAAAGTCTTGTAAAAAGCTGCGTGTTTGTAAGAAGCAAATCCATAATTGAGGCATTTAAATTTTAAACCAGTCCATAATCCATAATAATGCTTCATCCAGTGAAAACATCCATCCCCTGTTTTCCTCTCACATTAAAATCCAGCAACATATTTGTTTAAAACTGTTTTGGACTGTTTTTTTTTACTTATAAATGGTTTTTAATCGGTGCATATTTCTCTCCTGATTCAGACGACGTAACATTTTCAAACAATTATATGGATAGAGGACTTGTATTTTGGTAGGAAGCAATGGTTTAAAGTTAAAGGAACACTCCACTTTTTTTGGAAATAGGC
>SCHK01442987.1:10949-26938 GCA_004124795.1 Poropuntius huangchuchieni
TTATTACACATATAACTACATATAACACATTTGTAAGTCCATTCAGTGCCACAGTATAAACCAAAGTACCATGGAATTACCATCTAATAATTCATAACTGTACAACGGTTCCGCCAGTACTTTTTATTTTAGACGCACTGTGTGTATTACCCATGTTATTTCAACGCAGCTCCTTTTACTAACTTCCTGAGCATCTTTTGACCTTGGGAAGCTCAGACCACTTAAAACAGCACAGCGGAGATGAGAGGGTGTAATGGTGTGTGTTTATACACAAGCGAGAATTGTTTGGGTCTTTAATGATGCTCAGGCACACACAAGTGTTTGTGTGAAGTGAATCCATGGCAATGAGCATCTATGTGAGATGAAATGCAATAGAGAAAAGAACAGTGTTAAAGTATTATTAGAAAACTGCTGGCGAGTGAATCAATATCAGGGTCTAAAAATGAGGATCACCCTCTGTGATTGTGTTTATTTCACAGGTTGGGTAAAATTATACTACCCTGCCCAAACACAGCCCTAAGCACAGCTTTATGCTCCGTCTCCATAGCAACTCCGACTAAATGCTTCCATTCGGAGTGTGTTAATTATATGCGTTCTGCACATGGCTGATGGGGGGGACCTTGCACAATGAGGTAATGTTTTAAAAACCTCCACTGTTTCATTTCTTTTGCTTTCCACCACTTTCTAAAACTTTCTCTCTCAAACTACCCCCCCTCCCCTTGCACATCTGAATGAAAGCTTCACTGGGAAAGGAGCCAAAATGGCTGTCGTTTCTGACGCAGAACAATCAGCCTAAGGCATAGACTTCCACTTCTCAGACATCAGTCTCATGAGAAAAAGTGTTAAATTGATAAACACATGTGATATGACCATATTAGCATAAAAACTGGTCATTCATAAAATTTTAGGTAGTCTCAGTAGTACAATTAGTAGTGGAAGATTCATTAACAATAGATCGAGATAAAGAGTAGATGGCATCTTTAATGTAAATATGGTATATTTTGTGTAACAAAAAGGTTGAAAGAAGTGAATGTTTTTGAGTATTCGAGCAAACAAACAGGTAAATCTAGAGTTTCAGCCAATTCACCGAAACAAAGAGATCAAAAGAAATGATGAATCAATGATGAGTCAGTATTTTTTTTTTCCCTTTAGAAAGAAAATGAATGCTTTTATTCACAGATAATGCATTAAATTTATCAAAAGAGATGGTATAATACATTTAAAATGTCACAAAAGATTTCTACTTCAAATAAATGCAGAAATGGCTTGCTGGAATATTCTTTACAAAATTTAAAGCTATATAAAAAGTGCATTAAAATCATTGCAACATTGCTTATAATTTATACTGCCAGAACTCATAAAGAGTTTAAAAATTAAATCAAGGCTTCTTTGAACTGACCAATTCACTGAAAACGGCAGTTCAAAACAACCAATACACAAAATAAATTAAACATCTATCAGTATTTTTTCTATGCACAGCAAAACCTCAAGCAAGCAAAAAAGAGGTTATAATTATACAGAAAGCTAAAACTGCATCTTGAATCTGATCTTTAGCAATTCAAACACAAAAGATTTTTTTAACTACAGTTTAATGAGAAAACATCAATTAGTTACAGTAATTATATTCACTGTTATGAAACTGACATTAAGTAACACAAAGCCTTCTGTGATTTCACATACCCACATGCCAGTTACAAGCAGGCCACACGGAAATGCTTACAGCTCCCTGCGGGTATGAGTATGTGTACATGTGAGCGGCCCTGTGAAGTGTCCGCACTGTCCTCTCTCCAGAACTCTCACTGTAACTAATTCATTAGAGCAATTAGTGCTCATTAGAGGGCTTATGCTAGTTTCAATTAGCATCCACAACATAAGATAACCTAGAGGCATTCCAGCAAACACCCCTGTCATATAATCTTATAATGGCCATGTGCCCCAGCTACACCATGGGAATCAAATTAGGGGCCAATTATGGGCAAAAGTAAGTGAAAATGTTAGTTATTATATCTATATATCCATTCTTCTATCACTTCATTCGTCTGCCCATCCATCCATACACAACATGCTATGCAATATGATCACTTATCTTACATAAATATTTAGTCCCCGGTTCTGTGAATTTAAGTGACAGTCCTGCCATTAAGTGCATTTCCTTGTCAAAAAGATCTGCAGACGTGCGACAAGATCGTCTTATACTGGCACCGTAATTTATTTTGACAAGTTTATCATGAAAATCTTTTCAATTTGTCTCCCCCTCAACTAAGCAGACTGAGCCTATTTCCAAAAAAAAGGGTTCTCTCGAATTGGTTGATGATGCTTTGGACATTAAATGAAAGGAAGATCACATAAAAACATGAAGTTATGTGGTGATATTTGGCTATGCTGTCCTCACACACGGACACATTTTGTCCTGTTTGATTGGCCTGTCAGAATACAGGGACACTCTCCATATAGACCAGTTATCCTGTCGGGGCACGAGGACAGAAACGTGTCTTGATTGGCCAGCCTGTCAGCATACAGGGACACGCTTTGTGAAATACTGGCTGTCCTGTCACCACAAAGGGAATATTTCAGCCCTGACTGGCTGTGGGGTCTGAATAGTTGGAAGTGCAATTCAGAGCGTGGCATGTTGATGACCAGATGTGTCTCAAAGCACCAGTTTATATCCAGATGGTTGGCAGGACTGCGATGACGTGACTGTGCACGAGTCTGATTCGGGACATGTCAGCACAAGCCTGCTCTGCGGTCTCGCTCCAGTCCTGCGTGAGAAGCATTTACAGATGGAATAGTCGCTTCTTTCATAGATCACAGACTCCAGTGGTTAAAATATTCCTGAGATGTCAGAGAGCTAAACAGCTAAGTGGGCTGAAGTTGTACTGTGACAGCCCTTTGTACTGGTCTGAATCTGTGTATTCCCGCAATAGAGAGAAAACAGCATCCTATCAGAACTTGAAGGGTTTATATCGATAAACTTTAGAAATCAAAGGAGCCTTTTATGCTGGAGTTAAAAAAAGCAGCACTTCTAACTGTTATAGATTCAGACAAGTTACGAAAACAACTCGAATTTGCTATCTTTCAGCCACATAAAATGCTAAATTACATTATTTTTATCCAAATACCAAGAGGAACAAGTCTGCCAGGTAAGTAAAATGATCCCACTACCTATTATCTGAGGTTTTGAACTAGTCTACAAGAATTCACTGGTTCTGTTTGGTCTTTTTGCTTGGGATTGATGGCTTTTTGTTTTTGTCTTATTATAAATGGACTTATGTTTTTTTTCTATGGCAATATGAGTTCATTTTACTAATAGACCATCTACTGTAGCCTTTCCCCCTAAAGGTGAACAAACAGTCATAATTAGCTAATTTATTTGCAAACACATTTAAATTTATTCTATTTTAGGGCTAAACCCGCAATATCTCCTCACCATATGTGACTCTAAGAGAGAGAAGGAGAGAAAGAAAGGGAAAGAGGGAGGGCACGCAATCAAAGCTGCAGATGGGGTCTCTCAATTGCTTGTAGAGACTGTCCCTAAAGAGCCGAACCAGTCTTTATCCTTCAAATCCAAAAACCACACCCCGGCTACGAATGCATGACACTAGATTCATTATTTGCTGGATTTATATTATATATAATAAAAGCATATCCAGGTAATATTACAGAACAAAGAAAAAAGAAAAGGAAAAAATATTTGGATTTAAAAAAAAAAGGAAAAAAAGTGTCAACATTTACTCAAATTAAATTGCTGAATTAAAATCTACAAGACTATATATATTACATAGACAATTAGATTTTTTTTTTTACATATTTTATGTATTAAATCTCTTTTTGCATTACATTAATGATAATAAGATAGAGAGACAGACTGAGAGATAAAGAGAAAGATAGATAGAGAGAGAGAGATAGACAGAATTTGTAATATTGTATTATGGCATTTAAGCACATTTCAGCACACTTATTTATCAGCACAATATTTATCATATACACATATACATATATATGTATATATATATATATATATATATATATATACACATACATACATATATACATACATATATACACACACACACACACACATATACATATATATATATATATATATATATATTAAATTGTTGAATTAAAATCTATAAGACTATATTGTGTATTTTTATATATTATGTATTTATACATAGATTTTTTTATACAAGGATTTGTAGCGATGCAACTTAAATAACCATGAATGGATGGCAATACCAATACAATAATAATGTTTAAATGGGTTTATTTAAATTAAATTGTTGAATCAAAATCTGTAAGACTATCATATATAGTGAAATAGATTTTTATGCATTACAATAATGACAACTGAGGATGTGCGTTAAATAAATCAAATCAATCAAACAATCAATAAAGAGTCTTTAAACGATGAAATGGTTTTAAATATGCTTTGTTTTCCAAGCACGTTATTTTTTATAATTTTCTTTTGGGCTAAAACATGACTGGGACATGTTCTCGGCAGGTTTCATAAAGAACTAGTAGCACTTTCAAAAGAAATTCCTTTGCAGGACAGTGTTATACGATACAGGTGTGTCTCCTAGAACTGGGTCATGTCACATAGCTGGAGGGGGAACTGACAAAAACGAGGGGGGTGCCGACTCGGTCACCAGAGGTCAGAATGTGGTTTTGGACATTATGGACAGAAAGCACCATCCATAACGAAGTTCTAACAAAGCAGCGGCTTCTTTCGGGAGGAGGCTGCAGCTGGTGTCAGATTGCTCAGATAGACACTTGCAGAGAGGAACCCAAGGGAGAAAGATGACGAGAGAGGGACGCTGCAGAGAAAAGATGGACTAAATAAACAAAAAAGAATAGCCCTTTTTTCACCTGGACAGGAAGTAGAGCAAAGTAACAGAGCACCTGCATCCTCAGGTCTGTGTGTTGACAAGCGGCAGCATTGAATATTTCGTTCAAGCAGCATGCCGATATCTCCAGACTCACTTTAAGCTTGAAGTGCTGCTATCATGTGCCATTAAACCTGCTTCGGTGAAGAATGGTTTGGAGTTTTAGATCACAATTAGGAGAAACCCAGCAAGCCCACTGAAGCGCTCATTAGAGTCTGTTCAGAATAAACAGTCTGAGACTGAGAGAAGTGAGTGAGGAACTGACTAATAACACTTTCCCCACTCCTGAAAAGATGTAATTAGAGAAGTGAATGCAAAAATGAAGAAAGTGAGATGGAAGAATTGTTAAAAATAAAGACTCACTGGTCACCTGGCAACCTGTTCTGGTGAGAATATGTGGGTATAATATTTCTTTTTGATATGGAAAACAAAACACACACATATATAATAAATGGATGGTGAAAGAGAAGTAATTATATTAACGCAAAGAGATATTAGAGTATTAGATCTGAATAACTAACACATAAAAGATGAGATGGAGGAAAGTGTGTGCTAAAGTAACTTACAGGAGTAGAAAGCATATCAAAACAAATGAATAAAAGGCGAGGAAACAAACAAACAAATAATAAACCTGACGCCTATATATCTTGGACAGCAACAGAGCTGGTGAAATCTACAGCAATAAAACTAAACTGTAGAGTTTTATAGCAATAAATGCAGTCAAAGGCTTTTTCTTTGATGTCTTTATTCTACCACAGGCTGATGACATGCAAACTCTCTCTTTGAAAGTGATTATTTAACACTGTGTTTTTCAGACTTTCAATTTCTTTATGTGCAAAATAGGAGCCTATATCCCCTCGAACAGACAGATTCTTTCGCAGAAGAGCCATGATATCAGCCTAGAAGAATTGGTGCTCCTTCACCTCAAATGCTGTACTACTTAAAGGTGAGAGTCACAAAACCGAAGGAGGGAAAGAGGCTCTCAGAGCTCTCAATGTCAATTACACCACAAAACCACACGCAGTCGGGACAGCACAAAAAAACTGCTTCGCTTCTATAAACAAAAACACACCTGTGTATAACCGAGATTTCCGTTTGAGTTTACGCAAATACAGGGTTTGCATACAGTTCCTTGAAGTGACAGTGTAAGTGTCACCCTCCATTGAAGCATATCAGTCCTCTAAGTGTTAAATCAATGCCATTCTAACAATCTAGAGATGATATAATCTGATCAAAGATCACAAAATCAGGACCATTTTGAGGTTGTTTTGCTATCAAACAGTGCCAACTTCAAATGGATTAAAACAATTTTTTTTTCATTTTTTTATGTAGGTCAAACTTGTCTCATCCAATATAATACATTACTGCTTTGATTCTTATTTTTAACTCAGGCGTTACATAATGTGAAACTGTACAGAAACAAGACTTATTTATTAGGAATCACCTTGAACATAATGATGTCCCTTTTATTGTCAGTATTTAAGTCATACACAAGAAAACAAACACTGATCTTAGCCTATATAATAAATAAAACACTTTGGATTTAAGTGACCAAAAAAAAAAAAAAAAAGAAATAAAAAGGTAATTATTTTATTTAGAATAAACTGTCTTGATTATTATTTGATCACCCTACCCACACGACAATCAATCAAACAAACAAACAAACAAACACTCATAAAACTGCAATATTAAGATGAAATGGCACTTTTATTTTCAGCCAGGGCAAGGCCAGAATAATTAGATGGCAGGAAATGAATCATCCCCTCTGCCTGGTGAGTTATTAGCAACAGTAAAAAGAAAATCAACATGAACTAAACCTATCAATTAAATGGGAGCGGCGTCTTAAAAGCCTATTCACACAGAGCATGAAATTTCCTGCAACAAGATGTTAAAGCGACACAATGCGCTTCTATACGGCCCAGGAAACCAAAGTGCAAAATTTCACTCTGAAACTAAACATTTAATACTTGAACGTGAATTTTTGCTTTGTAACATCACACTTGGTGTGACCAGGCCTTTAATTTAAACCCATGAGAAGGTGTCAGTCAACATGACAGCGAGATGCCAAACACCTAGAGGCCTCGCTACTGCATAAAACAACATACCAGCACGTGAAGCAGAATAAAAACTTCACAGATCAATGATGTAAGACCATATGTCAGGGAATGTGACAAATTATTTGAAAAGCAAATCAAAGCTCTCGTATTCCACAGCAGCTCTTTAAAAGCCAACACGTGCATTGTTTCGGCTCTGACAGGAAGGCTTATGCTTCGCCCCCAAGCTGTAAGAGTTCAAAGAAACTCAATAAAACATTTAAGACAAGCCTACGAACCCCCCTCTCTCAGCACCGTATGACCTTGGGTTAAACGTATTTAATTAGAACACGAGATTCCCTCAACTCTGCCTTCTCCCAGCACAACAAACATCCATCCTTCATATGGATGGCTTGTGCCTCCTTTTAGAGCTTTGTTTCCAACTATGAGTGTGGGATTTAGGAAATGGCTGGCATACAAACAGAAGACTTCAAATAGCTGTGTGGCTTTACGCCACACCAAATGGCACATCTGGGCCACGGCTTCAAAGAGCTCCACTCCCACACCTTTAAGTGCTAAGGCAGGTGATGAGATACTTCTGAAAGCTGTCTGAATCCCAGTGTTTGATAATAGGAGGCAAGTGCAAATCTAAAGCAAAGTGACTTCTCTATCCTGCTGCCGAGAACCCCCTTTCACACATAAAAGGCTTTCCTGCTGCAACGGACAAAAGCTGTATAGACTGGTTTTGGTATGCACTTTGCCGTTTTCAAAGATTTTTGTTTCTTTTTTTTGCCCGAGGTCAGGAGAAGCAGCAGTTAATTTGGTAGCGAAGAAACAATGCAATAAAGTCATCCGATTTAATGTTCCACTGCATCTGGGGAATGTTGGAAAGGTCAGAGGTTTATACTTAGAAAGACGGCTTATGAAACTCCACTTTCATAATGGGGAAAATATACCAGTCGGAAGGAACGGTCTACTTTACGGTCACATGGCTAATCTGAAGGACTCGTTTCTTGGTATCTGTCTTTGTACACATAAGCTAAATTAGCAATTGGAAACTTCAACACGTAACTGCTAAATGCACAAAAGGAAGATAAAAGCCATATTCTGCCGCTATTTAAATCTGTATGACTTTCTTTTAAAGAATGTTTTTGTCTATACTGTGAAAGTCAATGTTGTTTTACATCATTTCATTTTCATTATATGGACAAAAACAACACTCTTTTGGGTTTCTCAGAAGAAAGTCAGCGATACAGGCTCTGCTGAATGGATTTGGTTCGCTTCGTCACTGTGAACGTCCCTAAGGACTGCTTTGCTGACATACATACTTAAGGTGGTTGACAAATAGAGCAAATAGCGGCTGAACTAGAGGCCAGCTTCGGTAGATGTCAGTGAATTATTCACCTCTTTATTCAGCTAGCATGGCACAGCTCATTTTTATTGAGTTTGTATGATGGTCAATGTCTCATGTGTCCAAGCCCATATCTAAAACGGTCATTCTTGAGAAAGAGCTCATGGGATAACTCCATCCACACAACAGTAAAGCACTGTCTCCTGATGAGGTGACATGAAAGAGTGCGGTTGAGCTCACATTCGTCACCCGTGCCGTTCTCGTCGACACCTCCGGTGTCACGGTTCGGTCATTTAGCAAGCAGGGAGGACACTGGGGAATCTTCCAGAAGCGAAACCAGGGTTATCCTACTGATCCAACCCTGACCACTTCAAAGGGATTTTTTGAGCCATATGTGATTTAATATAGTGTAAAAAGCTATTTTAAGAGAGGTAATTACCTGTGATGGCTACATGCGAAATACAGCTTAGCTTTGGTATAACGTGCCCCATTCCCATGTTAAGTGACCCATTGTTGTAATTACAATAGAGTAATCACAGCCAATCCAGATGAGTGCTGTAAATTGACTATGACGTTAATTAACATATCACCAGTCGATTAGTATGAGACATTACAGACTACTCTACACACAAACAGAAATACATGTTACACATTCCTTAAACAGTTTAGAACAGCTGAAAAAGGTAAATCTCAAACATTTCTTTATTTAATCTGCCATTTGAACTGTCAAGGTTAGTTTTTGTAGCTTCTCCAAATGCTGCGGTTGACTAACAATGACTACAGTCAGACAAAGAGACTTTCCAGACACTTATTCAACATCTACATGAGTCATTCCTCTCAGTTTAGACAATAAATTTTCACTCAAAACAACGACTTTGTCACTGGCAGACATTAGATCCTAAGGCCTACAAAAGAATGATGAAAAGGTTCTCAAAGGAAGTGATTCATTTCATGTTATGACTGTGATTTGCCAAATGTGTTTCAGTTGAGCATCAGTATTTGAGACAGAAGGGCCGGTTCTGCATTTACAAGTCAACCAACTTTGATGCATATCAAATACTAATATATTCCATCCTATATAGCGCAAGGTTCCTAGATGGCATCCCAAAATATGCATCCATACAAGCTTTTCGGGCAAATACTGCATTTTCTGAATAGCAGCACATGACTTGGACATTTTTTATAGCTTTGTGCTGTTATTTATTAATAAATTGTATATATATAATTACGTGTTTTACAGTGTATATTTAAATAAAATGTATGGACTTTACCATAACCAATGTGGTAAGCTGAGATTCAGACACACATCATTCAAAACAGCAGCAGCTTGCGACTAACATTAGAACTAATGCGCACGAGGAAAAATGATAACAGGGAAAGTTAATATGCTAATTATCGAGCTAAACTGTAAACAACCTTCAAGTCACTGTGTTATAATAAAGCATGTGGCTTTGTGCCTTCAAGAATATGAGTGAAACTTCAAAGCAACCAAGAATGAAACCAGGCAGAGGCAATTAGCAATGCTCTTTAGCACGACATTAGTCAGGAGCTCGGATAGAAATCTCCAACATTTAGGTCATGATAATCTTTAACTTCTCAGAAATGCCACAGCATTTGTCTGCGGAGGAAGATTCGTCCAACCTTAGCTGACAGACAGTGGAAACGGGCAGATTGTGACAGATAAACACAAACAGACTTTCTAAATGTCACGCTGCCAGAGGAACAGGGTGCGCAATAGCTTTATCCTGCTCGGTGGCCTGTAACGATGGAACCGCTCGTGTTGATTGGAGAAGAAACAAAAAGCACCGCTGCGATTGGGCAAAGACAGAGTTCCAACCAAAGCAGATAGAATGTCAGCGGATCTGACAGAGCCGGACTGAGTCTCCGTGGAGCGCGGATGCTTCAGAGGTCAGGGAATGCGCAATAGTGATATTTAATCAACCTGACAGCTCTCGGTCTGGAAGTCACTTTCTGTGAAAGAAGGCCTTGTTCAAAAGACAGGGCTTTCTTTAAATGTGACTGGTCTGATGGAAATCCTTCAACTAAGACCTACCACTGAGACTGAAGACTTGATGGGGGTTGGTGGTCAGGACAATGGGCAGATGAAATCAAAGACTTCTTGGTACACCAAGGTAAGGGTTCTCAAACTTTTGGACACCACGGACCCAAAAACATGTTACCCTTGTAATGGAACCACCTTCTTAAAACAAAGGCAGCTACAATCATTTATAACGTGCGTTAACAACGTTAACTTCAATAAAAAAACAACAAAAAAAAAACTAATGTTTTCTAAATATAAAAAAACGGCTTGCAAATCTTCATTGTACTAAAGCAAATTATTAAAATTACTTTTCAAAATAAATGATTTTAAAAGAACATTGACCACTTTGACTTTTTTTTTTACAAAATTATACGCAATTTTTAGTGCATAGAAATCAGCATAGAATCAAATTCTGTAAATTTGTTAAGTTGTTATATATATAAAAAATTATATAAACATACATATATACATATATATATATATATATATATATATACACACACAAACACACATTAATATAAAATACCTTAAACTATAAAAATAATAAAATATATATATAAAAGCTAACATTAACCTTGACATCACTAAAAAAATATTTTATTTAATATTTATTTCTAGTTTAATATTCAATTTGCATTTAATAGTCAGTCATCACTGAACCCTCCTAGTCCCCTGGGGGTCCCTGGGGTCCAGTCTGAAAACCCCTATGATGTAGTTGACATGTTCTTGTGGTCTTGTAGGCCTCGCTCATGCATGGCCATCCACAAGACCGCAGACTGGCCCATTTCTGGTTTAAAGAAGGGTGCTCACAAGCGCTAAATGAATAAAACAAGAACTGAGGGTGCCATTACCTACAAAGAACACATAAGAACTCCAGGATCCTATCAGATCATCTTATCAAACGGAGCAAGACTCCACTCGCAGAGCCTGATTTCAACTGCTGGTTGACAATTACACGTTCAGATGATGATGATGAGGTGGTTCACTGACTGACTTCTTGCGACAGGATTTTGTAGCATTACACTTTTCTCCTCTCTGAAGTTGATGACGACATGAGAGCAGAAAATGAATGCAGAGACACAAATCCAATCGGGAGGGAAGCCAGTGGACTGAGTGAACTCTTAGATCCAGAAGGAAGAATGAGGTTGGGAAAAAAAGCACTACTTGTGGATGGAATGAGCTGGACGGCTTGATTTATACACGGCACTAGGAGACACCACTCTTTTGGCAGTGCATTGACAGGTTGATGATGACTTCGCCACTTGTTCTGCCGACATCATGAGAGACGCCTGGATCAAGTTACTATACATATACAGACAAGCCGCAAAGCATCAAATTATGCCTCTATGTTTGCAGAAAGAGAGAAGACACTAAAACCTGGACCATTAATACTCAAACCTGTCACATCAAGTTAAGTTTCCTCAGGTGAATCTCAAACGCTCATTTTACATTTAAAATCTCAATGATTGATAAGTGTGTCAAAGAGCTTACTGCAATATACAGTTTATAAGTAGAGATGCGCCCATATTAAAATTCTATTTAAAAAAAAATAAAATAAATAAAATTAAGCTAAATTAAAAATGACTTTTTTTTATAAACCCCCCCAAAAATAATGATGCTAAAAACCAGTCAANAAAAAAGAAAAAATTAAGATAAATTAAAAATGACATTTTTGTATAAACCCCCCCAAAAATAATGATGCTAAAAACCAGTCAATAATTTTAAACATAAAATAAAATTTATGCACCACATCATTATAATTTACAGTATGAAAAATGGACTGTCATTTTTAGATTTCTTAATGAGAAAACATTTAGCAGTGTTATTAAATTATTACTGTTTTTTTAAACATTAACTCTAAATATTAGATGGTAAAAGTAATTCAATTATAAAAACAGGGAACATTACTGTCTACAATTAAATATTCAATATCAGTCTTATGTACAATTTAATGCATGTAAAAAATAAATATAAATAATTTTATTTATCATACATCACTATTTAGAAGACACAAAAAAGCATTAAGCACTCTATCAGCTGCCCTCACAGAGAGTAATTCTATTCAAATTCCTAAATAGTCTTTTGTGTTTCGAAAACATGGTTCAAAATAAACACCACAACAGCGTTAGTTTCCTTGCTACATGATCTTAGGATGCTCAGGAAGGCAGGTATTGGGCTCTGCGTTCGCCTCTTTTCTTGAATGATGAGTTCTAAGAGCTCATGGTAATGGCCTGTCTCCAACATCCCAGCCACTATAAATCTTCCCGAGGAAAAATGAGGGAGCAGTCAGGTGGGGAGAGGGCCGCGAGGGTGCATGTGACAGCATGGTTGGCGTTCGGCATGTCTACACACCCACCACTTCATATGATTAAAGGGCTGAAAGCAGCGCAAAAAAAAAAAAAAAAAAAAAAAAAATTCTGCCTACATTTTAAATGAATCAAACCATTAGCAATATCAACTCAGAAGAGGTTTTTTTTTTTTTTTTTTTTTTTTTTTTTTTTTTTTACACATTTGCACTTTTGGTCACAGTTAAACGAGGTAAGGCCAGGCCAGGACCTGAGATGTGCTCAGACACGGACCTGCCACAATAAATCAAAGTCCAACAGGTCTGCAGGGAAGCTTTTTTTAAAGCAGCTGTGAAGCTGCAGTCTTTTCTCTCTCAGCTATGCACTAACATATGAGTAATGAACACTTAAGTACCTGCATGTGTAGGGGCCTGGAACCAGACCCCAGGCGATCTGGGGAAAACATGGATGCACTTTCACCTTCTTAAATCATTTTATTTGCTTTCATCTCTATCTACTAAAACAATAAAATCATGCTGACTCAGAGCTTAGACAAGAAGACATACATAAATCAGCAGGCTGTACTCTAGCATCCTACTCTGACTCTCCAGATAATTAGCTCTACTAATTACTGAATACGACTCCTACTTAGACAGATTGCCTATGAGGACACATTTATGACAACATTAAGAGGTTTCAGACTAAAGGATTAGGGTGAACAGGAAGTGAGTGATAGTGCAGAGCTCATACTAAAACTCAACTTTGCACTTCATCAGCATGGATTTAAAAACCTCTGAATGTCTTGACTTGAATTAATTGCTAGATTATAAAGTCTCTTTTTAAATAAATAAATAAAAATGTCTCTTTTTACACAAATCACAAATAGAGGAAATTTTCAATATTTTCAATTAATAATAACACTGAACAGTAGATGAACACTGGTAAACTGAAGTGCTTTTCTAGCACATAAATGTATTACAATTCGCATCTGCAAAAAAAAAAAAAATAGATAAGTATACTTGAACTAAGTTAACGTGCTAGACAGAATGTGTAAGTCACGTTGTTGACAACAGTTCAAGAAGCAAACTTTGATGGCAAATGGACTCAGGTTCACACCAAAAGCAGTAGTGTTAAAGCCCTCAAGCTATGAGACCATTTGGACTATTGCATCAGTGTCCAAACATGAGTTTGAGTTTTGAGCTGCCATGACAGTATGTGTCTTTACTATAATTGTGCGACCAGTTTAGCAAACCTGGGAGAGAGCAATACAGCCACAGAAGTCCCAAGGGCGGAAGATCGGGACAGATAGAACACTTATTTCAGCCGGCCACTAAACAGCCTGTCATTACATACAGCAGCAGACATAACAGCAGAAAGGAATAAACATCCGTTGTCTCCTGCTTTCGCTGTCTCTTGCTCAGAGGCAGAGAGACAGAGTATGAGCCTTGGAAGGGAAAAAAAAATAAAAATAGAGCAAAGAGTGAGGGAGGACCTCACAGAGACCAAATCTTGACATTTTTCCAACCATACAGCTGAAAGCACTACTTTAATGGATGCGCACTGAGAGAATGATAATTAACCCACTTATTCGACATACTCAGCACTTCATAGTTCACAGGAGCTGATGAAATTCACCTGTCGCTGACGCGCTTACGCATGTCTTAAAGGGACAGTTCACCTTAAAAATCATACGTTACTCAAAACCTGTATGACAGGCTTTGTTCTGTGGAACACAAGAATTACAGCAGAACATACAAGCTGCTTTTTCCATATTATGAAAGCAAGATTTGCACTAAATAACGGTTTACGATGAAAAAAAAAAGAGTCAGATTTTCATGACACGTCACCTTTAAATTAAACATGAAATCTGGAAGTGAGAAAGACTGAAATAGTATTTCTCAAAACAAACTCCAATAATTTGTTTTATTTACCACTTCAAAAATACAAAGTGAATTTCTCAAATGAAGCTATGAAACTGCTTAGAAAGACACGGAATATAATCAATGTGTCATATGGATGTCTCCTTTGTGAAAATGGTCCCCATCCACTTTTTTTTTTTTTTTGTATGGAAAAAAGCAGGGTGAACATTACTCAAATCATCTCCTTTTGTGTTCCACTGAATAAAGAAAGTCATATGGGAGATTGTGAACAGCATGATTGTGAGTAAACGAACAAATTTACATGTTTGGGTGATTTGTATCTATAAGTAATTGGAGAAGTATACAGTATTCATTTGCATGTGCCTTGAATTTTCGCTCGACATCACAAAAGCCTGAATCTTTCATCTCAATCCACATGAGCTTTCCAAAAAGATCAGTTTAAACCTGCAGCAAAACGAGCAAAAACAAAGAAAAGCTTTAATAATAGCCTGCATTATTTAATAGTCAAGCTTTAAACATCCCAAGAAACGGTTTATCAGCGAACAGGGAAACCATTATAGAGTCACTCACACAGTGGCCACGTTTTATTCGAGATGTGACTCACTCTTCTATTTCTCTTTTCATCTTGAAGAACATCATCTCTTCCTACTTCACCAAGAGAGAGGGATAAAAGTGGTCTTTATGTGTGGGGTGTGAATAAGTAAGTCTTAAAAGGCATGACATTGTGTTGTGGCCTGGTGGGTTTGTTTACATGTGTGTGGCGGTCGCATTGATAGTCGAGGCATGTTCGGGAGAGGCTGTCGGACTGTTCTCACGACCTCCCCTCCTCCACAGCCCATTTAATTCACTCAACTAGCTCTAATGAACTGTGTATGTTTGTATCACAGGGAACTATGCATGAATGTTGCCAAAGCTGAATGCATAAACAAAGGCAAATGAACAAGCAGGTGGATGAATGATAAACTTGCTTACCTTTGTCGATGAACCGCAACAAGGAGAAGGACATGCAGAGGAGAGAGAGAGAGAGAAAGAGAAAAAAAAACATTAATGACATGTCAAAATTAGAGGCCCAATTGCAAAATATATATTTTTTTAAAAAAATGTATAAACTATTTTATGAAATTCAGTTATTTATAAAAGAATACAGCAACATCCCAGACAGAAAATTCTGTCCGATAATGATATTTTCAAGTCATGGGTGATAAACGATATTAAAATTCAAAACCATTTTGTCTAAAATGAAAATGGAAACTAAAATGATAAGGAAATGGATATTCATGTTGAGATTAACAAAATATCACATTTAACAGTGTTCTTAACGTATTTAAAGATTAAATATTTAACCGATATGGATATAAAATCTCTAAAATTAAAAATCTTTAATATACACCCAATATGAAATAACTGTCACACATGAATTGAGCATATTAAAAAAGAAAAGAAAAAAAAGAAAATGCATAATGAATTTAGCTTTCATTTGGACTTTAAGCAATGGAAAACAGATATCTGTCAT
>SCHK01442987.1:26955-41032 GCA_004124795.1 Poropuntius huangchuchieni
AAGAAAAAAAAAGAAAATGCATAATGAATTTAGCATTCATTTGGACTTTAAGCAATGGAAAACAGATATCTGTCATAAAAAGGCATAAATGGGAATTTCAAGGGAGTAATTTCTCAATTTATTCACACGCTGCACCAATCACACTGTTCTAATAATGACACCACGTACTGCTCTTAATTTGTTTCTTTGTGCTTTATTTACTGAATGTTGACTTGAATAATTATTACTTGGGAAAGTTTTGTCCTAAGCTGTTGTTTGTAGTGTTGCTATGAGTGTTTCCATCTAACCAAATTCACAATGGGACAGACAGGCCTCAGGGATACAGGGAAACATCCTCATTAGACAGGCACGACTGGCCACAGTGGTCTAGGGTTTAACCGAGATAAGACGCACAACCCCCCCATTTGTAAATCCACCACTAACGCTCCTCAAGGACCAGGCAAAGAAATCTCCTGGTGACGAGGGTAAAATATAGAGCCGACAGCAATGAATGTACAGACAGAGAGAGAGTGAGAGAGACGGGAAAGCAGGAGTGTGGGTGTAAGCCAGATTGAACTTATTTTTAAAGATGGTGAGGAACAAAGAAAGATGGAACAGAAGAGAACTTGGGTGGTTGATGGACAGTGAGAATGAAAAAAGAGACTTGCTGAAACAGGAGGAACTGAGGGAGATGTGTCAGTTGATATAAGAGACACACCATGATGGGTGTTGCTCTGTTTGGTCACTTCTCATGGTACATATCTCTCTTTACATTAGATGTGAGGAGATTAAGGACACACCACTCACACATTCATTTTTCTACATAAAAAAAACCTTTAAAATATAAAAATCACACTTTAAATGCTGCAAGTAAATTGAGGTCTGACTGATTTTGGTATTTTCATGTTATGAGCAATAAATGATACAGCTAAATGGTCGATGCTGAAATACGACAATATTGTCTAGAAACTAAAAATCAAATAGTTTTATGGTAACACAACATTATAATACAAAATATAAAACATGGATTATAATTTTGAGATTTTCACATTAAACAGTGTCATTATTAATGTTTTTACCTTTGCTGTCAGATAATATGTCACAATATTCAATATGGTACTAATAAATCGTACACCACTAAGACAATTTCTGACCAATATAAGACATGACCAGTCAGAGATAGTTTTGTTTTTAAATGCCGTTTAGGGGCAGCTTCTGAAATATATTCATAGCTAGAAAAATTAATAACTAAAGAAAAGCAGTGCGTTGGAAAACTACCACAATAAAAATAAAGGAAACAACTAGAATTTGGTAGTCTATAAATAGGCTTATATAACTTTCAAAGAAATAAAAATGGAGGATAATGTGGTTCACTAGTTTAAACTAAGTTGGAAAACTTTGGACATCTTGGTACCTTTTGAACAGGACTATATTTCCAGACAGACCTGATTGAGACTGGCAATTTCAACCAGTGCGTACTATTTTTGTGTGTGCAATATGCATTAGACTGTCAGTTTCATACGTGAGAGCTTGTTCTTTTGTCAGTCTATAACATATTTATGCTTCTGGGCTGCACACCGTAAACCCAAATATCTGAGTCGAAGGGATCAATTTAAGCCCCTAAGGGCACAAGCGGTGGGCTAACTTAAGAGTAATAAGACTGACAGCACATTCCAAACTCAACTGCAAATAGCCTAGAGTAAACCCGAGTTTAAACCTGCAGTCTGCAAGACCTTTCACCGGTTTGGTGCAGGCACAAATTCAGCCTGACACCTTTGATTTAAGAGCTCTCAGCTAAATGAAAAAGGTCCATAAAAGACTGACACTTTAACATTGGCTGCGTTTGAAATAGAAGAATAGTTCACTGACTACTGCACAGTATGCACTTTAGATTCCGGAGTATTTCTTTGAATGGTATGTGAAATGCATTATGAAATGAAAACTTTTAAACAGTAGTATGATTTACTCTCATCACAACCTGATCCACGGACATTAAACTCAAGCCAAATTTGGCAGACTTAGATTATCAGGAAACTCTTTGTTTAAAGACTATTTGCATACTGCAGAAATAGTATGAGTAATATATACAATCCAGTATAAAGGCTCCATAGAGATGGTCGCTAAGCTTACAGACTAGTCTGCAACTAGATACGGACTGAAGCGGTTAAACGTGACCGTCTGGCAAGCTATTCTGGTTTCCTTTGCTTAAAAGCTTTACTTGCATCAGCTGGTTTTTCAATTAAACAAAAATGCCCTAAAAACAGAGAATGGGTGACTTGAGGGAAATTCGTGTCTGAGGTTTTGACTGGGTTGTCAGCCAATCCTCAGCTGCTGACCATCAAAGCACAAAGCGGGATCTGTCTGCAGACTAAGAACTGGGAAAAGGCCTCCGTCGGGCAGAACGGTTCCACAGTTCAGGAATGGCTTCAGGCGGTGATCTGATCTGCTGCTGCTTCCATCAGCTGGAGCTCACAACAAAGCTGCCATCGTGATACAAGCTATCCATCACTTCTTTTAAACAAACACACTGCAGCGAATTATACACGTCAAAAGTGAACCGTCTAATTTGTGATGAGATAAGAAAAGTATTCTGTTATCGTCCATTTTTAAAGGCAGATGCATCTATGCATTCAATAGGGTATGTAGGTGACAACCATCAACGTCCTGATAATCCCAGCCAGACCCATTTATAACACAACTACATCACGAGTAAAATCTTTTTTTTTTTTAAAGATAGGTTAATTATACAGTTTTTCTGTCATTAAACTAACTAAATTCTGTTGAGTTTATTGGGTTGATTTGTCAATAATTGAGTAATGATGATTATACAGTTTTTCTGTGAATAATCCTACGCATTTGATGTCAAAATAAAAAAAAACTGAACAAACAAGGCTGTGAGAGACAGAAACAGCCAGTTTAATAAATTGTACTGTGTTTGTGGTCTTAAATCATGTCATTTTCACAGTCGTTTTATTTCTGCAATGTTTTGCCCTCTAAAAAAAATTGAGAAACATACATTTTTAATATCTCACAGAATGCACCAGACCATAGCCGGTACTTGGCTGAGATACAGCTAATTTGAAAATCTGGAATCTAAGGGTGCAAAAAAAACTAAATACTGAGAAAAACACCTTTAAAATTGTCCAAATGAAATTCTTAGCAATCCATATAACTAATAAAAAAATAAGTTTTGATATATTTATGGTAGGAAATTTACAAAATGTATTCATGGAACATGATCTTTACTTAATATTCTAACTATTTTTGGCATAAAAGAAAAATCGATAATTTTGACCCATACAATGTATTTTTGGCTACAATTATACCCGTGCTACTTGAGACTGAATTTGTGGTCCAGGGTCACATGTGTCATGGAATTGTTGTTCTAATAAATGACAGAATCATTATTTTTGGCTGAACTATGCCTTTCAACGAGCGGTTCTTAATCCTGGTCCTCAGGACCCCCTTCTCTGCATATTTTGCATGTCTCTATTGTTTAACGCACCTGATTCCAATCACAAGCACATGAGAAGAGAGCTCCATGAAAAAACTGTTTTCCGATTGACATTGTCCCTACACAGTGTTCACTGGTCTCTACTTCCCGCACACGGGAATTTCACTTCACTTAAGAACACGGATTTGCGCTACACCACTGCCTGCAGCGTCTTCACACAAAGACCAAATTACTACAGAAGTGTGAGGGGTTATTTGACTATAATCATGAGATTTTCATAGTTGTCACGTCTCACTCACTTAAAATGCCCTTTGAATAGAACATAACTGGCGGGATATCCTGTGATGTCCACTTAGCAGGGCACTTATGGTCGAATAGAACAAACTTCTGATGTCATAAGAGAAAATGCAGCTCACAAAAAAAATAAAATAAAAAAGATGTGTGAAAGGTCTATTTAAAGTTATAATAGGGTCTGAGGGTCGATTCAAGGTTTGTTAAAATTCCCAGAGCACAACTATTAAAATTAAACTTTACACCCCAAATGAATTAAACCTCCTCAAACAAGCAGGCCTACCCCTTAGCCCTAAGGCGTTTTGACATTACATGAATTCTTCAAGAGCTGAAACCCAGCTCTGAAACGCTAAACCACATCCCCTGCAGATATCTCGGCACATATGTTAACTTTAAAATCTCACACATGACAAAAACTGCTTCCCCCATATTAAAATCTAATTTCAATCCTCAGCAACAGCAAGCAAACAAGTCAAGCAAGTCTAAATCAGATAGAGATCTCAGCAAAAGAATATTTTGCTGTAGAAGCGGATGCTCTTCTGTGTTGAGTGGAGCTCATCTGTGTAAACTTAGAAGCCACAGTATCCGCTGGGGAAAGCACTGTAGCCGCGGCTGAGAAGGGAACTTGCGCTTTGCATGCGTCCTTCCTCCTTCGCACACAAATTTTTCACCCGACCACAGATTGCTGGTAATTGATAGAGGCTGACAGCTGGCCAATGTCATGATTTGTTGGGAGCTGCTAAAAGCTCCTCTGCAGCTCGGATGGGGGTGTGGGGGGTACGGAGGAGCGCTGAAACAGTGTGTGATTGTGTTAAGAGAGACGGACCGAGTGAAAGTGTGTGTGTGAGGGGGATTGGCCGTGATGGACGAGTCTCTCAGGCGACAGGGGATGGGGACAGCTGTATGACTTGTGGAAATCCCGGTAGGGTAAAAAGCTACATATAAAATGTTTTCCCCTCCTCACCTTAACCTTTTTTAAAACCACAAACCACATATAAATATTTGGTAGAGCATATTTGGAGTCAAGATATACTGTTGAAATCTTTACAAGTTACTCTACCCGACTGAAACATGTGGCTAATGAGTGTTCCACAAATACAGAAATTTTATATACATTTTGTATATCTATAGAATCTAGAAATGATATAGAAAATTCTATAATAATAAATGAATACTATTTAAATAAAAAAAACAAATATTGATACATGTTTATGGTTTTATTGTAAACTTTTATCATTGCTCTAAAGGTAAGGAGAAAAAGCGTTCATAATCTTGTCAAAATTGTGTCTGACTAAAGGGTATAAAAGGAAAAAAACTAAACAGCGTAAAACTGCACCAAGGCAGTTTTCTGCCTTCTCTCTGTATCTATCTTTTTGTATATATTCTTTTTTGTTCCTTTTTTTTTCTTGGTTTCATTTTCTCTCTCTCTCTTGCTCATTCGCTCCCCATTCCTCCAATTTGCTCAGAGTAAAAATGAAGATAGATGAAGCTAGTCTTGCCAGGCAAAGCCAATAGTTGCTGTGGAAATTGTGTTTGCTCAAATATAATTACGAACACCTTACACACACTGACACACATGCACAAATATTTTTCAAAGTCAGAAAAATTATTGCGGGTATGCGTCAGGTGTTGTCTGTCTCTACGGCGCAACCCTCTCTCATATTTCTATTTCAGGAAACTTCACCAGAAAACGACCTATGAGTTTTTGTTTCTGTCCATTGACTTATACACAACTATAAAACCACTTTTCCCTATTCGCCCTTGTCTCGTGCAAACTCATTTTCTGACACACAAACACACGCGTGTGTCTGGGTCTCTGAGGATTCCTGGCTGTTTCTTTCCACCAGCAGCCCTGCGGGGAAACACACAGTCAGTAATTAATCACGGTAGATGTTTATGAGAGGGGAGTGGTACATTTCTACTGCACTGCACTGACAAGCTTCATTACCACCAGCTAAAGAATCCCACGTTAATGAGGGACATTCACACACAGTCTGGCTTTGTACACGGTGCCATAATGTGTTGTATCACCTATGTGGACATGTGCTCACACATTATGGACACATTTTATGCACACATAAGAATACCCATTTATTCATGCATACATGGCTGTGTGATACATTGGATATTCACAGTGATCATTTGGCTGGCTGATAAGCAACCTGTTTACTGCTATGACTGGATCATTGAGCCAGAGAGCTGAACTTGAGAACCGAATCAGTCCGATTTGTGAACAAATTATTCAAATGAGTGTATTTGAGAAGTAAATCAACTGATTCACTTGAAAAGTTCAGACTCAAAAGAGGGGTTTGGAAAAATGAATCGTTGAGCGAATCATTTGGGAGTCGTTGAGCAAATAAGGTAAAAATAAATGCATATTATAAGAAAATGAAAGTGTTTTTTGACCTTGCATGCATGTCAACCTATTATTGGGGACTCCCAAAACCAAAATATGAACCTTTCATAACCCATAATAGGGGCACTTTAATTTGTGTTCCGAAAATGAATGAAGGTCTTACAGGTATGAAACAACATTAGGGTGAGTAATTAATGACAGGATTTAAATTTTTGGGTGAACTGTTCTTTTAAAGTTGGTACGAAATGAAAATGTACCTTTTTTATTGCATGACAATTAACTGTTTCCTGAGCTCACAATTTTCTGATAAAACAAAATTCTCTCTAATGACATATGCAGGAATTCTTTAATCATACAGTAGGTTAAAATCTCACAAAAAAACAGTTTTAGAAGAATATACACAGCACAGATCATATTGGAGTATATTCTTTTCAAAACATCAAAGTCATACAGCTTTATAACATGGGCGAATAACCAATTAAAAAAAAAAAAAAAAAAAAAAACTTTATTTTAGCATGAACTCTCTCTTTATGATGCTTATAGTGCTTTAAGCTTAAAAGCTTCTTCTTCCATTCATTGTAACTACATGGGAAAAGAGCAACCAGCACAATTCTTCAAAATTTTCAAGCGAATAAATAAAGTCATACATGTTTGGTAAATAACAGAATTTTTATATTTGGGGGAACTAATCCTTTAAGCCCAACCAACCGATAACCCTACACACAGGACCAACTCTATAGACATTAATGAATTCTCCCTCAAACGCAAAAACCGTGTATAGCTCACTCTCTGCTCCCTATCGCACCACGCACACGGCAGCACAGAAAGAAAGAAACGCTAGCTGTTTAACTTCAGGGAAATCAAACACACTCCCACACACGGCGACTTAAGTGCTGGAATCTGTGTACACAGAAGTACTAGATATCCATACCAAATGACCCTCCGGTCCAAATCTCTCCTCAGCCACACGCTATCCTCTTAACTACACACCCCATCGCAATCCTACCCTGGGCTCGGCTGCCTGCAGATAACAGAGCTGCCCTGACCCTTAACTCTGAGGGATCAGACAGATCTGTACACCTGGCATGTACGGTCAGATCGGAGTAACTGTTTGTCTGAAGTTCTTGTCTCGATTGGAGTGATGACTCCAGTGAGACTGCCAGCAGTAGGCTTTACAAATCTTGACAAAGTGCACACCCCGCTGAGAATTCGCCTAAGGTCTCTGAGGTTAGTGGTATGACACTTATCTGAACTCCCTGCTAATTTATGTTTCTTGAGGATTATCAATAGTGTATATGCGTGTACTTCAGTGCTCTACAACAGACATTATTTAAAAAACACCAGACATGAAACTAACTTATGAAAAAAGGACAGCAGAGATGAAGCTAACTTATTAAATAATAAAAACATATTAAATGTGGAGTTAAAAAAAAAAAAATTTAAATGCAGAATGTCATGACTGATCAATCACAATCAAGCACTGATTAACACAAAATCAAAATTGACTACTTTGTTAATACATTTTTTTTTTTATTAATAAAAAAATTGTCATGTTATGGTGGATAAACAACAAAACCAGCATTAAGATTGTCTAAATTAAAAAAAGAAAACATGAAAACACGAACACACAAAACTAAAACTGATTTTACATGCTTCATGTACATTTAGGTTTCCCAAAATTATAAGTCTCAAAGTCTCATCCTACATTATTTCCCAATGAATGTTGTGTTTCTGTCAGAAGTTCAATGCGAATAAACTGTGAATGCAATTTCATGCTGTTTTCGCTTCGTTTTTCAAAGAGCGTCAACATATTGAATCGCTATCCAAACAAGTATTCAGGCACAGACTGCCTAAAACAAAGAATCTCATTGGTTCCTCGCAGATGCTGATCCAAGGTCAGTCATGCTGTAAAAATACAGCAGTGCTGCTCCGCTGTCAGACAGTCTGGCCTCTCATTGATCTTACTCGGACTACAGAGGAACACTGGTATGTCTCCAACTCTTTGACGGGCCGCTTCTTTCCCAGAATGACTTTTGACCCATGTTGTGTATGACCCTTAAAGGCTAGAGTGGGCAAACACCACCTGCTCCCCTGTGATCTCCGACACGCTGCTGGACTAGAATAAACACACAGATCAAGTCCATGAGAAACCCACAAATGAGCAAATACGCTCAGACAAATATGATCTTGTGAGCTCAAGAACGCAGAAAGGGGCAGATGGTCATTCCTGTATATAAACATAGGCACATGCAGTCAGCCTTATTTTCTCTCATACACACTTAGTCTTTAACTAAAAGAGAAGCCGGTTCCAGCTGTCATCCTTCTAAAGTACTCATCTGCTACTGGATCTATAAGAGGAATCCACGTGATCTGCGTGTTGCCTCATTTACAACGCGACATCGCATGCGGGGCTCTCCATACAGGAAAATACAGCGCTATTTAAAAATAACTCTGCTTAAAAGCTTTAAAAATGCAGTGACTAAATGAGCATCTTCTAAAATGAGAGACGAATGCACAATGCAGCACATGTAATCACCGAGAACGCTTCCATACACAGAGAGAAAAAAAAAAAGAACGAGCATAAAGAAAACTGTTAAATGCTAGAAAATGCAGTTTGAAAGAGATGGATGCCACTTTAATTGGCATAAAATCCTCAGTTTAAAAAATAAAATGAAAGTACAAACTGAGGCTAACCGAAATAACAGTAGTGCAACGTTACCCAAGACAATAAAACAATCCTTAGGGCCCTGTGAAACTCAATACACCGCATGAACCGCACTACATACTGTACACAAACCTCACACGTTCTCTTAAATCACTCCAACAATGGAGCGAACAGATGTCAGCAGTTCTCTGATGTTAAGTGCATCTGTTATAAAAATCAACGGGACAACATTTTGTAACATTTATTTTCCCCTGATGACTAAGAATGTTTCTTCAACCTTTACTGGCTTTGCATAACTATTTTGACACTCAGATATAAACAGGACTTTTTTTTTTTTTTGCTACTGTACCTTTAAGATTTGTTTAAAAAAAAAAAAAAAAAAACACACCTCTGTTATTATTGGCTAACTTCCAACATGCCAACTGTAGCCCATATCAATTTTGGCAAAGTTGCTGATTTCTACATAGCTGTTGACATGCAAACATGGACAATCACAAGTTATATCTCCTCATGATTCAATTCTGAAGATAATGAGTGGGGGGGAAACACAAAATGAAAAAAAACTGAATTAAATTAATATGACAGGTGTTTAGTGGGGAGTGGGTTTCAAAAGAGGATTTGGGGACGTCAACTGAAAAAGAAAGTATTTTTAGAGGAAGACAAATTGTAATGTAATTAAAGTCCCGTTTCCAAGATATATCCCTAATTAAACCAATGAGCGAAAAGTCTTCACTGATGCCTACCCAATTGTTATGTACAACTGCATCTCGAAATCCTTCCCAATGCACATCACATCGCATCCACGCACAAACAAGAGCATGCTCACCCACAGTCCATTCAGCTCGGTGACAAATCAGAGTACATCCACCAGCTATTCAACACAGCCGCTGAAAAATGCGAGGCCATTCAAATGTCATTCAGTGCAAAGAGACTCGGTCATTTACATATCTACAGCTCTTTACATAAAGATGCCCATCAAGGCCCTGTGAGCTTTGCTTTTTCCCCTCAGGATCCATCCAGTGTCATCAAAAAACATGGTGGGTTTCCTCTAATGGCTCTGCTACAACAAAATGAGATAAAGCGACCACGCAAGGTCGATGTAGAAAAATGTCAAATGTGTTTATTCAGACAAAAGGTTATGGAAGTATGTGAAGTGCAATCTGAAGAACAAAAGAGGAGTTCACAAGGTGAGAGGACAGAAAGGCCAGGCTCTCTTTAGAAGTGTGTGAGAGAAATAAAAATGGAAATAGTAAACCCACCGAACAAAAACAGATGGGAAAAAAAAAAAAAAAAAAAACTTACCTTAGAATAAAATGACTACAGTGCATTTCTACTTTTAGAAACGTGACTACACACACACAAACTAATCTAAAAGACAAGGTCTGGCCTTTGCCATGTTTGTGCTATACAGCAGAGGAGATGTCCAACAGCATCAGGGACATTTCCAAAGGCATAGGGGTCACTGCCGCCGTCTTTGTGTGTGTAGCACCGTGCAGACCAGACACACACATCCACGGGGGGCTAGACCCTTAATGACAAGCAAACAGCCTCATGCCTGGTGAGCAGCCAAAGGACAAGCATACACAACTGCCACGACTGTGACCACAAACCAAAAATACTTCAGACACCTGAACAGATTTGCACTGCCTGTGTTTGGTAAACTGCCAAACTACTTCATGTTCCAAAAGCACCAAAAAATTAAGTTATTTTTGTAATATTATGTCTGGAGTGTTTTTCATAGTCTCCTTTTGCAATTATGGTCCCACTGCTCCGCCAAAACAAAACTTAGGACTACATCTGGATTGGTAATAAAAAACTCCAGGCCTCAATGATATTTTTTTCTGCTTGCAAGTCAGACCAGTAGTTACTTTCCCTGACATCTTTTTCACTAGCTAAACCACAATAGAAAATGCTACAATCTGGCAGCTACAAGTTCATAAACACACTTTTTCTGGAAAATGATAGACATATGGACGCAAAACATTACTTATTGGTTTGTAATTTAACACATTTTACTATGACATACTAAATCAACTCCTTAAAATGAAACACAAACAAAATTACTACAACTTTAACTAAAATGAAAATGAAAAACAATCAAATAAAAACTGTGCTGTCCATCTTGATCTAGTCTGCACCGGATCAGCTGGGAATTTCCCACAGAGCAAGCAAGCAATCCGATCACAGCATTCAAGAGAAATAAAACAATCTGTTTGGATTTCCTCCATCTTTGTAGGCAGGAACTAAGCGAGGGGAGGGTGAAAAGAGAGGGAAATTGTGCTAGCGGGCAGATGAAAGGAAGAGGTGGAGCTGGACTGTTTTTCAATATCCCCAACTCAACTCAGACCTGAAAACTGAGTGCATTCTGCTTGTACGTACACAAAACCACATAGTGACACACACTCATAAGGATGCTAATCTTTACCTGATCTCCCGGGACTTGCCAGAATACCTGCAGAGCGACAAACACACTTCACACAACGTGACCCTCCTCCTTCCCCCCAACTTCTCTGTGCAATAGCTCTTAATGAGGCACTGTGGGACTAGAATTCTCATCGCACAGACCCCAGTCCCGATTCTGAAAACACCTATCTGACTGTTCACCAGATGGGCTATAGAGCGATCGTGGGCAGAATCCCGGGACATTATGTACGGTGTTAAATAAAATAACTTCACCACCTGAGTCAAATGCTTTAATCACTGTGAAAAATAGTCAAAGATGGTATTCTTAAAATGAACTGAAACGGAAACAAGGTAAACCTTTTTGGGCAGGTTTCCCAGACACCGATTAAACACAGCCCTAGACTATATTTTAGCATAAATTATGATTTTAACAAGAAAATATATCATAATAGAGTGCCGCACTTTAGCTGCGTGTGGGAAACCATTTGTCAAGTGTAGGGTGGCAAAAAGGTGGAAAATTTCCAGTAAATTTAGGAAATATTCCAGAAATTTTGGAAACATTCCAGGATTTCAGGAAAATTTCCAGAAATTTTCCACCCCTTTGCAACCGTAGAAGTGTAATTTATAAAACTACGAGCCTTAAAGTTGCTTGAGTCTAAACATTAAACAATGTTATGCACACACAATGGATGTTAGACGGTTTTTCCAACATTTTCCCCATGTGTCAAATGATAGAAATCCATGGAA
This sequence comes from Poropuntius huangchuchieni, assembly GCA_004124795.1. Lineage (NCBI taxonomy): Eukaryota > Metazoa > Chordata > Actinopteri > Cypriniformes > Cyprinidae > Poropuntius > Poropuntius huangchuchieni. The sequence goes on from SCHK01442987.1 coordinate 38,851, forward strand.
AAGTGACAGCCGCATAACCGCAAGAGATCTAAACAAATGCTGGCTAAATCACAGACTTTCNTGGTTTTTCCAACATTTTCCCTCTAAACCATGTGTCAAATGATAGAAATCCATGGAAAAGTGGCAGCCGCATAACTGCAAGAGATCTAAACAAATGCTGGCTAAATCACAGACTTTCTATTTTTAGGATTTGTGTCAACCACCTACCAAATATGAAACATTTTGGCCTGGGGAAGTTCACAAGAGAGGCCTTCTAAATGACTGTGGTGACCTTTTATTGACCACAGAACACTGATAAGATTGTTTTCTCCCAGAGGGTTGAAGTTTAATTAAAAAATCTGAAGCATCACTTCCTCTCCTTGGTGTTACAATGTTCCCTAGAGGAACAGAACTAGCTCAGTCACCATGAGTCATTATGCACAGTACTCATCTTTCACTTCCTAAAATTTACTGAAGTTTAATCATATTCGCAGAATCAATAACAGCAGTGTCAAAGTTCAATGAATTGCCTTTCTAAAGGGCAAAAACAGTTTTTGGGACAGGGAATGACAAAGCAGCCATATCAAAAAGTTATTTTGCTACACTGCTTTAATTTAGCTACTTTAATGATGGTTTCCCCGACTACTAATTATCTCAGCATTTCAGCACTGTTAAACTTTCAAAAAACTCGATTGATAGTGACAATCATAGCAACATTTCAGTGTCCTGCGGGTGTTAACAAAAAACAAAGCAGAAAATACTTCGACCCCAGTTGGTCCAAAGACATAACTACTTATTGACTGTTTATCAGACTACTAATTAACTTATTTTAACACTGTTGTAACTGGTGTATAAAAAAAACCCTTATAACCATAGCAACATTTCAGTTCTCCACCAGTGTAAACAAAAAACTGCTAACAGTTTAAACCCTTTGGCTACTTTTGGACAAACATTTGAACCCAGCTTTGACTTGGCTACTTAAAGATTGTTTATCAGACTACTAATTAACTCTGTTAATTTCAAAAACCTCTTAACGGTTGTCAGTGATAAGCTTGCAACTTAAGTGACTTAACAGACTTAACTAATGCTAATTGATAACTCTTTTGGTGCTAGCTATTTTTAAACCAAACTAACATTAGTATAGTGTTGTACATGCAGATTTTATATCTGGTTACCACTACTCAAATGTTTAAGGTGAAGACCTGATAACTGCGTTGCATAGCTGCAGTGCACCGGTGGCCAAAGTGTTAAGGCTTTTCTCCCTCAACCATCACAAGGTCCTTAAAGGACACGGTTGAGAATTTGTGCACTTCACTGATTCCCACCTAGGTCGTTTTCCTCTCTACTGTGTTGCTTAGATTAAGGCTGAGACATGGCTTCCATTTCCATAGAGAGCAGATGGATTTTCCAGCACTGTGACAGACAGTTCAGCTTTGGGAATCACAGACAGTGGTATTGGCAGTGATACGGAGAAGGATGGATTAATGGGCACATAGAAATAAGGGGGAAAAGCATCTCCCTTACTCTTTCTCCCTTGCCCCACCTCCAAGAATCTACAGCCTGCCAAGAGCTCTTCACAACACAATGCAGCAAATAAAGTCCAGAGGCTAAGAAAAGCCCTGCTGAGGGCTTTTCCCCCTTCTTTTTTTCCTGCAAGCACACAGCTTTTGTGCTCGGATCCAGGGGGAGGGCACAACGGCAGTGCCTTGGCATTGCAAATCTGTTCCTGGGCATTGATGGACATTGCTGTGCTGGAACGTTCCCGCACAGCAGCTCGATCTCTGTAGATTCGGCACAATTGCCTCTCTTCCCTGTGAGGTTGGGCCCTTCATTTCCTTTCATTAAAGCCCCCGGTTGAAAACGTTAATAAAGGCAGTGTCTAATTACAGAAGCACGTCTCCACAGCTCTATAGAAAATCATCAGGCTAATGCCAGTTTCCCCCCATTCTCTTTTTGCTTTGAGCTTGATTGATTTTTCTGGAGAGCTGGATTGGTTTTGTTCTTGCTCTCTCTGTAATGGCGAATGCAGGAACACTGGAGGTGGGTGGAAGGACCAAGTCCTTCCTGATATATTCTGAATCACTCGTATTTGGCAACTGCGATGATGGACGCTGGCCAAACTGTCTGCGACTGGGGACTTGTGAAACCAATTTGTACATGACGACATGCAGATGCCTTTTGTAGGGGTTCTGATTAAAATGGG
>SCHK01443009.1:0-15314 GCA_004124795.1 Poropuntius huangchuchieni
TTTGGAAAGGGTTCAAATATGCAGAAAATGTTGGAAAACCGGGGTGTGTATATTTATGAGCACGACTGTATATTTATATTCATGGTGAGGAAGACTGTGGCAGTGTTTGTAAACCTGAAATGGTCTCTTCTCTAGAGAACAACATACTGAGCTTGTTATTGCATCAAGTTGCAGGCAAGTGCCCAGGGCTGGTCCTCAGATGAACAAGCCCCAGGACAATCAATGGACAATAAGCTAATAGGAAGCTAATAGCGCTAGGCTAATAGTTTCTGCCAAAAGACATCAGATAACAAGGGTTTCGTTTACAGTTAAAGAAGTGAAAATGTTAAGGAAGTTTTATTGCAGTGTAACTTTTCCCCTCCGTACCAGACACAGGCTGCTATCATGCGGTGGACCTTTACGTTAAGAAATGAACAGGTTGTGCTGAGGGAAGGGGGTAGACTTGCACACCTGTGTGCAGATGTGACTAATTACCTTGTACGTGTGAGAGTCTGTGGTTTCTTTCTCAGGAGAAAAAAAGCCATTTGGACGATTGGAAGCGTGTGTTCCGCTGCTCTGTCACTGGGGCTGGTGCGAGGGGCACTGCAGGGGCGCTGGACAATTACCACAAGTCACACGGCATCACCTCAATCAGAAGTGGCCTGGAGCGGCACGCTTTCCTGTGGCTCTATTTCTGGGATGGTGCAATAAAAGGTGATACATGCAACGTCCTATCAGTGACATCATTTCTGCCAGATACATATACATGTGCAGGAAGCAAAAGCGAAATAGAAGTGCTAAAATGTTCCATGGTTTCACAGTGATCATGTCAAAGTTATTTGGAGATGTATCATGGTAGAACATTGAGTTTCTTTAAAATAACACATAAATTCATTTGTATTTGTATTTGTTAATCATTTAGTACCATTGTATATATAGGAGACACATGAAAGAATGAATCCAATATTCACTGCGGTAAGACAACCAGTGTTATTTTAGGATTATTTATATACCACCTAATAATTTTCATTCATATTTTTATTTTTTATATTTCGGTTCTTATTTTCGTTGTAGTATTTGTTATGTGCTTGTGCCATTTTTATGAAAGTTTAATATTTATATTTATTTATTTAGTTAGTTTTAGAGTTTTACTACTTGAACTAGTTCTTTTTATGTCTTATTGTCACCAAGGCAACATTTCTCATTTTCTGTTTAAGTGTTTAAAGTTTACTTTTTAATATTTAATATTTATTTTATTTCAGATTTATTTCAGTTAAAGAAAAAAATAGTTTTAGTTTTAGTAACAGTAACATCACAGATGACAACAAACTATAATGTCACAGTGCCTTTGTAAGAAAGAAAGAGAAAGACAGAAAGTGGGAGTTGTTGTGCATGTGTAGGAAAAAGAAAGCGTGCAAGAGAAATAATGAAGGAGAGAGAATTGTCAAGAGCATCATTGTGTAATGCTAATGGGCACCATTCCCCTTACAGCTGATATCTAATGAGTTTTCATCAATCATCTCACTTATTGCTTCATTTAGGAGATTTGATCAGGAGACTGTGAGTGTTTGTGTTGAAACCAGTCATCTCAGTCCTTCTCTGTTTCTCTGGTTTCTTCACACCGAAGCCCCTAGACCTCTCATGGACGTCATTTTGGAGCCCCTACAAGGACATAGCCCCACACTGGAACAGGTCTACTGGGGAAATGTGTGAATATGTGTGTGTGTGTGTGTGTGTGTGTGTGTGTGTGTGTGTGTGTGTGTGTAATGGAAAAGGCGGGATTAGATCCATCATACTACAATCCAGTTAGAAGGTTCAGGTTTTCAGTGTGTGTGTGTATGTGTATTTATGAGACACGAGACGTTTCAATATAGCACACTGAATGTCCATTTTCTATGTAGTATTGAGTCTTTTTTTTCTCGAGAAGAAGCTACACAACTGCTCAAAACAACTGTTGTTGTAGCAAAAAATGCTAATGCAATCCCCAAGTCACCAAATCATAAATTCTCTCTCCCAACCATCAAAGGTTTTCAGAAATCCCTGGCAACCACATAAACAACCCACAGCTTGTGGATGTGTGTGGTTATGCATGTGTATAATAAAGACAGACAGACAGACAGACGAAGAGAGAGAGAGAGAGAATGAGAGAGAGTCTGCTTTCGATAAGGGAACATAAGCGTGTGTCACATACACCGCCCTTCCCTTGAAGATTAGCTCGGGGAGGGAGGGGCTGTAAGCCATGCAATCATTTTTTCAACATGAGACTTTACAGGGATGGAAAGAGAGAGAGAGACCCAGATTCGGAATGAGACAGACGCCACGACTGACCTAAGAATCCCTTCATTAATGACACTTAACAGTATGTTGTTAATAATGCACTGTAGCTTGAAATGTTCCAAAAGGCTTTTTGTGTTTTGAGGGTAAATGGGATCTAAACCAGACGATGACATTAGTACTAAACTTTGGCAAATAACTTCTATTGCATTGCTTGTGCTGTGGAGATGAATATTAGCTCAAATTGTTTGGCTTGAGGAGAGATGCACTATCATTAAGCATTCTAAGCTTCACTAACTATCACTAACTTTTCTAAGTATTCAAAAATTTTCACCAAAAAAACCCTCTTAGCCTTAACTAAAACTGAAACTACTAGAATTATTTTTGTTAATTGAAATAAATGTAAAATACAATAACGTATAAGTATTAGATGAAGAAAATAAAAAGAAACTTAAAAAAATGAAAATTAGAACTGTTGCCTTGTAAAATAATAAATATTAAAATAAGTTTGTTGATATAATAAAATTGCTAACGGAAGTGAAATAAAAATAAATCTAAATAGACATATTTACAAAATAATAAAAAATAAAAATGTCTATAACTCAAACAAACCTGAAAACATAAAAATATATGCTAATTCAAAATTATTCATTTCATGTTGCAATGTGGAAGTAAACAATTTCCTGTGAAAGTGCAAGACTTCTGATTCATCAGCTGCTCTGGGTAAATAAATAAAAGATTAACAAAGTGCAGTAAACAGTAAAACTATTTGCACTACAAACCAGTGTGATTCTAATTACGATACGAAATTATTATATAATATATTATATAAGAAATATTATTAAAAATACCAGTGTGCAATATCAAGCAGAATAGAGACTTTGGGGTTTGCTCTGGTACACAGTCACCTACATGCATAGCTATGTGCTTACAATGTCTCAGAATGTTAGCAACCATATATTAGTCTTCTGGCAAACACTCTAAATGTTGCTTGAAACAATTGACCTTGAGTAGTTCATAAAGACCCGTGAATGAACTAACCAAGAATTGCATTGTGTAGACCAGTATACAGGTGCCTATGTTCTCTGGAGGAGAGAAAGAGAGAGAACAAATGTACTGTTGAAGTGCTCACTTTTAGAACAATAGATTTGTCCTTGGCCCAGATGTGCCATTACTCAAATCTCCCCACAGGTGAAACCATACATCCATTTCATGTAAAACTCTCACATGTCACAGTCTAGTGATTTAGGGCAGTCAAGCTAAGTCAAAGTGTTTATTTGTCCCTTTCAAGGAAAGTCAGTTCATTTGGACAAGTTGGCGGCCATATTTTCAACACCTCCAAGCAGCAATGCGTACAGTATACCTCAATGAGGAAATACCAAAATTTCAAAAACTGCTTGCCAAAACTCACATTTAAGCAGCATATTTCAAATCTGCAACAAAATTAGACATGATCTGTCCTGTAAATGCTATTACTTTGCTCAAATAGCATCAAAAAAGTATATTTCAGGCTGGACCGCCAATGTGCATGTCCAGTTCCAAGCGTGCATCTGACAGCACTGTTTCTGTGAGCTTCTAACAGCAGCTGCACTGGCACAATGACTTTACCAACTGGCAATTGAATCTTTTATTTTGAAAAGCGTTACTTACTAACTCTGCCATATTTCGCTTTGCATTTTTATCTGTTCATAGTTAAATGACTGAAAAATCTAGGGCCCTGGTCCCTATCATACACCCGGCGAAAGGCACAGCGCAAATGTGTTTGCTAGTTTCAGTCCGACGCAGTCCGACTGAGTATAGGACTGAAACTAGCAAACACATTTGCGCTGTGCCTTGCGCCGCATTGCGCCGGGTGTATGATAGGGCCCCTAGTCTTTGTGCTGGGTTTCAACACTGTGAAAGTGCTGTGAACTGACACTCAAAAATTCAATAAATGATATGTTTTACTTAAATACAGTAGCAGGACCAGTTAATTAGATTTTTTACCTAATGGCATCCAAAGTATTTTTCTATCTCATTCCAAAGTGTTTATTTGCGGTACATTATTTGGATTTTCATGAATCAGACAGTAGGTTTAATATTCAGAATGTATGAATGTATTCAAATAAATGAAACAATTTTAAGCCAATTAACAATTTTATTTTTTCCTTAATCATTTATAATTATATGTATTTTTAGACCTGTAATTTTTGCTTGACAAAAGTTTTTTAGCATAAAATCCCTTTTCTCATGTGCATCTCTCAGTCACAGGCAGTGGTATAGGATGGGCATTTTCTTAAAGGTGGCATATCTTGAAAATATACAAAAATATATCTTGAAAATGGTATAATCTACCAACCCAGAAAACATGAAAAAGAACAACCCAGTAATTTTTTTTTGACGTAGAAAGGGGATCTTATTATGATATTACTGCTCCGTAATCTGCAAGTTTCCATCCACAGTGTTTTCGCATGCGACAGCGGTGTACCAATTCTAACACCATGGTGAAAGTTTGAGCAAAGCATGCTAACTGCTCTGTCTTTGGCTACACTAATGAGCACAGAACACTATTTTGCCAGGAGACAAAAGAGCAGTGGATTTATTGATTTATTTACTGTATATTGCTGTATATGCTACTACACAGATCTAATATATCATAAACATGCAATTTCTTTACCATTACAGACCGTTTTTGTAACACGTGTGCTTTTAACATAAACTGTATAAGACATGAAATAAGACATGAAAGACAATTTTGTTTAGTAGCCTATTCTCATGCCGTGTGACAGCTGCTTTCTGTGTGTGTGCTTCGAATATATGCGCTCAAAAAGCCGTATATCAGAAGTTTAAACTAATATGGTTTAAAATGCATGATTTCAGCACATTAAACATGATAATCAAAACCAAACAGATGTTTTTGTATCTGAGTATCTGAGGTACGAGCTGTAAAGTGTCCAGCTGTATTCTGGAAAGGGTCAGACAGCAGTAGCTCATTTGCATTTAAAGAGATATGCACAAAAACAGTGTTTTTCTGCTTCCACTTAAAATAGGCATTTTCAAAATTATATTATTAATGATCTGTGGGGTATTTTGAGTTGACATCTCACAGGCACATTCTGGGGACACCTGAGACTTATATTACATCTTGTAAAAACAGTCATAATATGTGTCCTTTAATATACAGTCATGAAAGGGGTTTACCTCACTCACCCCTATACACTGAAAAAAAAAAAAAAAAAAAAGAGACCCCAAAACTCAAAATTTTCAATTGACTGGTAAAAACAATTTTTTTCCATTGGCCCACTTGAATTTCTGCCAATGTAATTTTTTTTCAATTGTTTTCAGTTGTGCCAAAAGAAAAATTGTGGTGTAGGGCAGTGCAGAAATTCAATTGGGCCAATGGAAAATTGTAAATGTTACCAGTCACTAGAAAATGTGAGTTTTGAGGTCTGAAATTTTTTACAGTGTACCATTATTCTGCCGTGAATCGTTGTTTATGGGGCTCCTGAAAGGAACTGCCAATATATGTAATCTATTTTGTTGAATATTTACTAATTAAATTAATTACAATTAATAAATTCGCTATGATTTGGTATCTGCCATTGTAGTGAGCAAGCACAATACTAAAATACTGCCAATATTGCTCATCTGACATGTTTTGCTGGCTAATAGTAACCAGCATAGAGGACAGGTTACTCTCCAAATCTCTTTTTAGGGCTTATTTAGGGTAGAGGCTCTCAGCTGAACTATTAGACCAGGGCTCCCCTGCTCTGTTAGAGTAAAGAGTGAGTTCAGAGAGCAGCAGGTAACATGCAGACTAAAGTCTTTTGGGATCGAGCTCGGAGCCGTTGTCAGGCACCCCAGTCAGCAGGGAGTCTGTCTCTGTCATCACATGTACATGTGTGGAGCATGAGCCTTTTGACAATGTGTTTGCATGTTTGATTATGCTTGTGTGCACCTCTGTGTCTTTTACATTTCCATTTGCATATTCTGTTTGTATTTTCTGTGCATTTATATGTGATGTAACTGAAAGTGCACGTGTCATCGTGCTTTAAGTGTGTGTTTGTGTCTGTTTTCCGGTTCATCTAATTGTCAGGTCCTGGATAGTGGCCTGGTCCCTCGTGGTAAAAGCTGTTGTTTGCTTGGTGCATCTGTCGTGCTGTATGTCTCTCCAGACAACTCTCACAACAGGATAGCTCTCTGTTACCTTCACCTCAGCTTCAAACAAACAGAGCAGCTTCAGAGTGACAAACTCTATCCTCTATACGGTTAAAGACCTTTATTGCATCTGACGTCAAAAAGTCATGCGGTCCTCACTTTTTGCAATGGCTGATTTTGTTCCACCACTTCTGAAATCACTTGCTGCAAGGATATATATACAATAAATGATCATCACTATAAAAGAGCATCACTATAAAAATGTCAGTTTAGTGTGCATTTGAAATTGTATTAATTATATTATAATATTATGTAGTATTAGTTATATTAATGTTTACATTTCAGTTTTGACTTGTAAACATCATTTGGCTTCACAACATACAATATAAATATCAATATCAATTCAAAATCTTGGTGTAATTTTTTATTAATACGTCTATTTAGCAATGATGCATAAAATTGCTAAAGATTGAGAGTGGAGAGAAAATATTACAAAAGATTTCTATTTCAAATAAGTGCTGTTCTGTTGAACTTTCTATTCATCAAAGAATCCTGAACAATGCATCATGGTTTCCACAAATATATTAAGCAGCACAACTGTTTTCAACATTGATAATAATAAGAAATGTTTCTGGAGCATCAAATGAGCATATTAGAATGGTTTCTGAAGGTTTAGGTGACACTGATGACTGCTCGAAATTCAGCTTTGCCATCACAGGAATTAATTGAAATATATTTAAATAGAAAACAGTTATTTAAAATTGTAGCAGTATTTTAAAATCCTGTAGTAGTATTTACAAAAAATTTACTTTTGATCAAACTGAGTCTTAGTGAGAATAAGAGGCTTAAAATAAATAAATAATAACATACATAAAAAAGTTATTGACTTGTTTGAACTCTAGTGTAGTTTAACATTTCATGACAAGCTGCACCTGCACCTTCGTCAGAACTGTCCACTCCAGCTTTTAAAAAAAGAAGACACCCTTGACATTAATTGTGAAGTGGGTTCTTAGTCACATAGTGTGTACTTGAAGCCTAGTTTTCTAGACTAGAACACTTTAATCATTTTATAAAAGCCTAATCACTTCAGTTCACAGTTAATGCTGCAAAAGTGCTGTGAGAACACTCTCATTCCAAAAGCAGCATTTTCGCCTGGTGTTACTGCAAGAAAATCTGTGGTGGCCTTTGTTTAGAACTCCCTTTATACCTAAACGCACACTAATGAATTATTCAGTTACATTTGAGAGATTTACCATAATGGTTTGATGTGAAGTGGCTTTTCATTGTTCTCCCTCCACTTTTTTATTCTTTATTTTGTAAGAATACTAGGAATCGTATGAATAGCTTTGCATATTTGCAGTATGATTTACCATATAGAGAAAATGAGGATTTATACATACTGTAATAATACTGCCTATAAAGTTGCATTTGACTAAATAAGTAGTGTTTTCATACTACATGTGCTTTTTAGGTTTTCAGTTTCCATTTAATTTTTTTGTGTTTTTTTTTTTTATTATTTGGTAGTAATTTTGTTACATGTTTTTGTCATTTTAACATGTTGTTATTTAGCTTACATTTATTTTTATTTCAATTTTGGCACTTATTATATTTCACTTAATTGCCAATGCAACATTTTTCATTTTAATAAATTTTCTTAGGTCACATTTTTTATCTAATATTTTATTTTATTTTAGTAACTGATGAAATGTAAAGAATGCTAACTTTGATAGCTGCCTGTGTAGACAGTAAACAAGGTATCAAAACCTAAAGAGAGCTAAAGCCTAAAGCATGTAGAGGTGAACATAAGACTGACCGTGTCACCTCTGCTATCATTTTTTGTTGAGACACTGAAAACGATTTAAGTGCTAGTATAGAAATGGTAAGATGATGAAGAGTGGAAGAGAGTTACGAGTATGCAAGTCAATTGCTTATTCCTTTTAAGGAAATGGCCTGATATACTACAAAGATTTACCGTTGTTGAAAGATTCAGGAGTAATGGCCAAGGTATTACTGTACACCATTTATTTTTATAATGGCAGTAAATCATGTGGCATTTATGCCTGAGCCCTCCTCTTCTCTCTGAAGAGTGTGTGTGAAGAGGACAGCACGGAGTCAATAGCTTCACTCTGAGACATGCGTCCTCTAATAGCAGGTGGGAGGTTAAGTGCTGTAATAAAACTACAAGGACCATGGCGGTCACTCTTCTTGGGGCCTTCTTGTGTGCTGCCAGGCTTCAGCGTTTGCCACTGGGCGCATAATTACACAGAAGAAAGACAACTCAAGACTCTTATTAGCCAAATGTTTAAAGTATAAGCCAGCCCCTGCAAAAAGTCTATATTTATGCTTAATGGTGTGATTTCATATGTGTGTGTGTGTGCATATGTGATTGTGCTAAGCAGGTGAATTCCAGAGTGTAGTCTTCAGCCCTCTTGACCTCATGAATATTACATCAGTGGACTGAGGGCATGCAGAAGAGTAGATGAAATATTTACTACTGTACCACCTCCACCTCCATTCTTGTTTTAGGTAAGTGTTTGTTCTAACTATGATGAACCACTGTGTAAATAGCTGGCCTTTATGTGCACATTAACTCTTTGAAACATGCATGTTTTGAAAATCATTCATACATGCCTTGGATTTACAAATTGCCCATATGAAAAAATGTCAGGATTTGTAAAGTCAATAAAATAATAATATTGAATAGCCTATATTTTGGTATTTTATTTGTCATGTATCACATAGATATAGCATGAAATTATAGAACAGGATTCATTACTTCTGTACTGCACTTATATTTTAAAACACAACAACACATAGGCCTACTGAGCTATTCTAGCAATAAGCCCCAAGAAGCCGTGGTTTACAGTGAATTTATAACAGCTAAGGGGCGTTGTTAAGCACGACGCGAAGCGGTTTTATAAGTGTTTTTTTTATAAACATACAAACCAGTACAATTAAGACAATACATTATAATAATATGACAAAAAAACACCAGTTTGCTTTTTTAAGCAGCGTAACAAGCTGTTTTGTACAGCTAAAAATAATTGGAAGTGACACCGGAAGCCAGGCACATTCAATTTACAAATGGTGCTGCCCGCCTTCTTGCGCGAAAGATAAGGCTGTACAAAGGAAATTGCACATTGTTCACTTATTTTGCACCAGTCATTGGTTTATTTGCACACTAACATGTCTTTAAGAAATAGCAGATTAGAACACGATCAATGTTATTTATAAAGTTTTCTGAATTTCTTCTTAGACAGTTTATTACAGAAAAGTTGTGGAATGCTTAAGTTTTAGGGCAAAATAAATAAATAAATAAAGTGGACGAGAAAGAGGGTGGAATAAGGTTCCGAGTCTCTAAAGAGTTAAAGCAGTATTTTCGCATAAAATATGCTGTATTAAGAACTGTATTTATCCTAAATAAATAAGGTATCATCTATGTACAGTGATTGTGTAGTGTTTAGAGGATTTAAATGAATCTGGAAGTAATTACCAATGAATGAGAATTTTTTTTAAAAAGCTAGTAGACCTATGTTTGTAACTGAACTAAGCACCGGAGGTTTCTAAATAAATAAACAACAAAAACTTTAATCTTGTATTTTACATTTGTAGATTCAGTGGTAAATTGCATTGATGTTGCTCATATTCATTTTAGCAAATATTCTGAAACATATACCATACATTTTACACAGCGTTCACACCTATTCTTACGTATTTTGAGTCCTTATTTGTCACTGGCTCGTGTAGGGCGGAAGTCCACTTGTGTTTGGTGACGCAGTTCTGCCACCTTGAGGTCATAACAATGATACTGCAACTACAATTTGGGTGAGACGTATTCACTGTGCGCAGAGTAGGCTACAGACTTTGAAGACGGTGTGCTTTTAGTACGGAAGACAGGGGTTTTGAAAATATTGAAATCTCATGTTTATGATGTTTCTATGCGTTCTGAGATGTTTACTATAGCAGTGACGGAACTGAAGACTGATGACACATTAAAATGTGAGCTGACGGTAACCAGGCGACCGCTTTCTGCATCAATACCCGTATTTCCGTACTAATACCAACTATCTCTCTCAATTTCAGGGCTACTCGTGCCGAAATCTACTAACATGAAGCATCGCATGGTAAAAATTAATTTTCTCAGTAACGTTACTGTGGAATCAAATTCATTCAGACGGATGAGCGCATTTACACCGGTGTGACGCGATGGACGAGCTGATCACTGTTTGACAGTATGACTGACATATGAATAGAACGATTTTTTATGTATATAAAGAAGCTTTTTTATACAAATTTGAATTACATTTGAATTACAATGTTACAGTTTTCATATTGGTGTTTTTAACGCTTAAACTGGGATTATCATTATGTTTAATGAAATGTGACCCTGAACCACAAAACCCCCAGTCATAAGGGTCCATTTTTGAGATTTATACATCATCTGAAAGTTGAATAAATGAGATTTGCATTGATGTATGGTGGTTTTGTGCTCCAGGGTCACAAAGGAATGACTTTGCTCTGTCATGTTGTCTTTGATTATAAAGGTAGATTGAATTGGTCACAGAATGGAGATTCCTGCTGTAAACCAGAGCTATACACATCCACCACTGCAGCCATGGGCCGGACAGAGTCCCAGGCCCCCAACCATGCCTCCACCCAGCTGTCCTCCTCCTTCATATCACTATCCAAACCTGAACCCAGATCAGCAGAGTGTGACGCTGATGACCCACACGACAGGAACCGCAGCAGACCATCGGCCTCAGTCACTGTACTGGGACCCCTCACAGCAAAGCTACCAGGGTAAGCATAATAAATCTTTGAACATCACAGTCTATAGAGAATTTCGCTGTCTGATGGAAGAAAATGCTAACATTTTTTTTATCCTGTCTTGTCGCAGGTGTGTTAAAGCCTGTTCCTGAGATCACAAATATGATGAATCAAGGATTGCCACAGAAGAGCTTCTCATTACCAGTGAGGGCATGACAATGTAGGGGAGATCGGGGGATATTGTACCATTTTTTTTCTCTTTTTTTATAGTGTATTTCAGGGTACATTTTCTTTTTTCAAACTAATTAAAATCCTATACTCATTATACTTTATCTCATAAAATTTTAAATATATATACTTATGTAGTGATTAAATAAACAAAAAAATTGTAATTTAATAAAACAATTAAAGACATCATGACATAAAAGTTTTGAAAAAAAATCTAAATTTAAAAGTTGTAACAATCACACTTTTTTTTCCCAGACAGAGTGAACTTTAATGAGTAAGTGCTCATTAAGTGTCATCAGTATGACTTGTATGTGATTGATGAAATGATAGAAATTTAGTACATTACATTTGCATTGTGATTTAATTGTCTGAGTCTAATGAATTATACAAGCATGTGGCCCACATGATCTGTATTGAATTTACTGAAGGATCACTTTTTTTCCCTCTCTTTTGTCAGACGAGTCCAGTGTCAAATTCTAAGACAGAGTCTCGGTACGGCCTGGATCCTCAGCTTCTACCCAGTGTGGTAAATGAACTGGCCCTCTTATTCTGTAATGTTTCTATTAAGACAGCTCAGATTTGATTGCACTGTTGTGTATGGCTGTGTTGTTTTGTCTCAGGGTCTGTATCATACATCTCTTAAATGTTCAGGTCCAGGTGATTAAAGAGGACAGGATCCAGTGGGAGGGGAAAGTGTTTGTTTCAGAATGCAAATCTTCAGTCCCCCCTCTCTCCTCAACACAATGCACCCTGGAGGACAGAGGTACCGTCATTGCTGCCCGATTTAGATGCATCATCTTTTGACTTCGTTCCCAAATTCACATGAAAAATAAATGTGACGCACCTGGTTTTCTTATCACAACAGCTTTTGTTGTACTTTTGTTGATTTTTGTGACTTTAACTGACTTTCAGACAATGATGGAGCCAGACACACAAAGGTAATGAAATATTGACAGGTGTTGTTCTTATAATGAGACGTCATGATAATCTCAAACACAGCTGCTGTTTTTCAGTCTCATAAATATAGCCGCACATTAACGGTGGAATCCTGCTGACACTAGGACAAACACACAATGTTGTGCATTTCCATTACAGCTTCAGTGTTCTTTCTTTAATTAGGCTATTTTTAAAGTACTATACTAAATAAATACTATTATTACTACTACAACTAATAATAATGATTTAAATTAAAACATTTAGTGCTGTTTGGTTAAATACAACATCTGGCACCGACAACATCACTCTCTGTTGATGGCCATTAAAAATTAATTGTGCGTTCTTTTTTTGAGAAAGATATTAAATGGTATTAGAAAAAAAAAAATTGTATGGAGTGAACAGTTTTTAATTTAAAATATTATTATTAACTATTAATAATAATAACTTGACATTTTCATTTAGTCATTTAGCAGACACTTTTATCCAAAGCGACTTACAAATGAAAGGGTAAATTGTAAAGGGTAAACAATGTGTACAAATATCCCTGTTTATTTGTCAGCAAAATCCACTGGATGACGGAAAATGTAAAACTACATTTCTTACTTTTGGTAGAAGGTAACACCACAGTTTATCTTTTTCATTTTCTGTAGTCACAGCAATTTAAAACAGAAATTTGTCTTTCTGCTGCATACTTTCTGCAGACAAGTTTTATTAAAAGCCAATTTTGCCAGCAGTGAGTTACCTTTAAATTAAATTTAAAACATTTAGTGCAGTTTGGCCCTTGTAAATTTCTTTTTTCGAATTCTACTTTCTTTCTTTTTTTCTCAAAAAAGAAAAAAGTAACTTTTTAGTCACCAGACAATAGAGAGTGTTGCTTTCTGGTCCAAGATGTACTAGTTAGTTATGGAAACTAGCTAAACCTTCAATTGTTATAAGTGAAAACAAGATTCTAATATTGTGCGACACAATGTATAATCACTTTTTTTTGTTTTTCACTGTGCTTCACAGGTAATGCATCACCTCGTTTTATCCGCTGCACGTCCTACAGCTTCCCTGTGGAGGCTCAGTCAGCTCAGAAGAGCCATCTCCCGCTGGGTGCAATCGTGTGTCCGCTGGCCAGGCCGGAAAAAGGAGAAGTATGTATGGAAAAAGCAGTAAACATTTATTTGGGGAAGTTTAGAATGATTAAGATATCCTCAAAATGTCACTTTTATTTGTCTTATTTGCTAGGATGTTATTTGTGTGTCATTCTGTCACATACTTCACCTTCACATACTCTTCACTGTTTTACTGTGTCCTGCTCTTATAAACATGCTATGTGAATGTTTTCCACAGTGTGATGTGCCAGTTTGTGAGGCGGGAGATTGTGTTAAGGGCTGTGCACACTGCGGGGCCTTCATGAGCCCTGCTATGAGCTGGCAGGACTGCGGGCAAAGATTCTACTGCCCTTTCTGCGACAAACTCAATGAAGGTAAGTCTTGCTTGGCCTACTGTCATTCTCAATTTTCGGTTAAAGCTGTGCACATATGTCCTTCCATCTTTGCTCAAGCACGTATTTTTCTCATAGTGCCATGGCAGTCCTATCAGCCCACTAATCAGGGTCGCCGTGTCGACTGTGAAAAAAAACCTGAGCTCAGTCTTGGCTCGTATGAGATCCTGGAAAAACAGACGGTCAGGAATGGCATGGATTTGTTTTGAACTTTATTTTTCTCTTGTTTTATACTATATGTATGTGTAACTGTATTAGATTACATTACAAATCACTATATAATAAAAACTTTATTATAACCAACTTTAGGGTTAATACAAGAACTACTTTAGGGTTAATACAAGCAGCTAGTTCAAAGCATGATCATGTTTTTTTTTGTTTTTTTTAAATATACACTACTGTTCAAAAGTTTGAGGTCAGTAATGTTTTATTTATTTATTTACTTATTTATTTGGCAAGGACACATTTAATTGAAAAGTAATAGTAAAACATTTAGAATAATATTACAAAAGATTTCTATTTCACATAAATGGTGTTGTTTCGGACTTTGTAATCATTAATCCAGAAAAGAAAGTGTCAAGGTTTCCACACAGAAATTAAGCAGCACAACCGTTTTCAACACTGATAATAATAATAAATTCATTTTAACATATATTAAAAGAAAAGAAAAAAACAGTTATTGTAATAAAGTTTTACAATATTACTGTTTTACTGTAATTCTTAATTAAATAAGTGCAGCCTGTGTGAGCACAGGAGACTTATTTAAAAATATTTTTAAAATATCTTACCAACTCCAAACTTTTAAATAATAATGCACATACAGTAGTCAATGCCAGTTTTATCTAAATTGTTGAATATTTCTGACTTCCACTATGATCTACTTAACAGGGTAAAGCTGCTGTGTTGCTGCTGGCGATAGATGTGTCTGCCAGTGCGACGAGAACGGGGCAGCTAGACCACATTTGTAAGCAGATTTGTTCTCAATTGCAAGCTTTAAATGGGTAAGGGATTTTAATGTTTAAAATTATTTTGACATTCATGTCCATTCCTAATGTTTGAAATCAATTCTGGAATTCAAATGGATTGTGAATATTGTTTCTTTGTTTTAGGCCTGAAGAAACTGACCGATCAGATCTTCGAGTGGGTTTGATGACCTATGACAGCCGGATTCATCTCTATAACTTGAGTCCAGCTCTGTCCCGCCCTCACATGATGGTCATCACTGACTGTGAGGAGCTGGAACTTCCTGTGGTGGAGGGCCTTCTGGTGCCACTGAAAGACTGCAGACACATTCTTGAGAGGTTTTGAAACTGCATTTGTACTACTAATATGTGACCCTGGATCACAAAACCAGTCATAAGGGTAATTTTTTGTAAAAATTATGATATATACATCTTTTGAAAGCTGAATAAATAAGCTTCCATTGATGTATGGTGGGTTTGCTAGGATAGGATAATATTTTGCCGAGATACATCTTTTTGAAAATCTGGAATCTGAGGGTTCA
>SCHK01443013.1:0-10087 GCA_004124795.1 Poropuntius huangchuchieni
CACCAAATTTTCATTTTAAAGTGAACTATCCCTTTAACTGAGTTCCAGAAAACTCTACACCAACAAACACTGAACATGACAGCCAATAAGATTTACGATTTGTCACATATCTGCAGCCACATAGAGCACTTTCCGGCACTAACGCACTAAAAACTATTAAACTAACTGGCATGAAACACTAGAGGATCAGCAAACTGCATTAAAAATGGAAAAAGAGCACAAGCTTGAAAATGACTCGGAATAAAATGCACGCTTTGAACTGAAGGCCTTACCCACGATTAGTGAATTTGAATCGATTTGTTGATCCAGGTACATGTCCTACTTAGCAAAATCACAGAAAGAGTGTTAAGCATATCCGATAACTACTGGGCATAACTGGGTAAACATAAAAAAATTGCACATCTTTGACTCGTCGTGTGCGTGCATGGATCATTTTGCAACTCCAGTCTCTGATTCATGTTTTCATTCATGCGTCTAGGGTTTTGGCTGCTACAAAATAGATTTATCATACAGTATTCATCTACTACCAGCTTCAGCACAGCTCACTGGATTTTCAGAGTGCAAAACTGTGCCATTAGGAAGCTGCTTTCAGAGCCTGGTATCTTCCTAGTAGGGGATCCTGACTGTAAGTATCAATAAGCATCACAAACCCACAAGCCACAGTCAATGAGCTGGTGCGGCTCTCAAAGCACTGAGGAAAGCAGTCGGCAGCACATGACCCAGTGCTCAGTAAATACACTGACACAATATAGTACGAGAGGCCATGAATAACCAAAACGAAATAATGTTGATGTCTATTACTATTACAAGGCCACTTCACAATAAAGACATACAAATATTAGACACAAAAAAGACTATACACACTGCTGTTCAAAATGTTGGGGTTAGTACGATTTATTTATTTATAAGAAACTGATTCTTTTATTCAGCAAGAATGTTTTAAATTGATCAAAAGTAGTGCTGTCAAACGATTAATTGCGATTAATCACATTCAAAATAAAAGTTTTTGTTTACATAATATATGTATGTGTACTGTGCATATTTGTTATGTATATATATAAATACACACATGCATGTATATGTTTCAGAAAAATATGTTATGTTTATATATTAAATATATTTATGTATAATAAAAATTATAGGAATATAATTATTATAGACATGTAAATACACGTAAATATTTTCAAAATATATTCTGTGTGTCAAAATATATTCTGTGTCTATATGTGTGTATTTATTTTGGATGCAGTTAATAGCGATTAATCGTTTGACAGCACTAATCAAAAGTGATGAAAAAGCCTTCATGTTACAAACATTTTCTATTTCAAATAAATGTTGTTCTTTTGAACTTAATGTTCATCAAAGAATCCTGAAAAAACACTGTATCATGATCTCAACATCTCCACACAATATGTACTCTTATGGTACTACTGGGTAAAGAACGTAACCTAAAGGTACAATTTTGGCACATTTTTACTAGTCTTCTTAATCATCAGACATTTATCACATCATAGTTGCACTGCTACCAGTCCTAAAAGTTAGATCACTACTGTAACATTTCCAAAAAATCCTTAAAGCGTATTTACTGTCAATTTAGTGCATTTCAAATAGTCAACCTTTTGATCATTAGACGCCTTCCAAAACTCAAGAGTAGAAAAACCAGAGAAAAAGAAAGAGAAAAGTGGAGCGAAAGCTATAGAGAGGAAGTAAATAAGTCATATTGTTTTCTCCCTCTGACTATTTATGAATGCATCTAATGCTCTAGGTGACAGTTTTTGGTTTAAGATTTAAATAATTTTCCCATCAGAATTCCATTTGTGACAGAGAAGGATGAGATGTAAATGTGCAATGAAATTTCACCGCAGAGAACATCCCACGATCCTCCTCGGCACATGCACATGCTATACGTTGAGCCCCGGCCGCCTGGCCCAAGTACGTCTCGCTGTTTTCCATGCCATAATGGAACCTTTGCTTTCTTTTCATTTACATTTGTTTGAACAGGGCACCTGGCATGGCACAGAAATCATTGCACAGCGGGGGAACTATTTGCATTGTAGCTCCATTTGCTCCGATGAATTTTTCAGAAAGATGTGACAACCTCATGCATACTGATACGATGCCTCTGTTTTGCATACGGCTCCTACGAAACTGGTCTTAATCTTGCGTTAAGGCTAAAGCGCCTAAATGGACAGTTTGAGAAACCAAAGACATGAGAGCCCGGCATTCTGAGGAAAACGGAAGACGAGAGACAAGAGACGACTTAAATAAGTGTCCCCCGTCTCTCTCGAGGTTACAGCACAAGCTCCTCGGCTCCGGCACTCACTAAATAATGAGACAAGACAAGAACAGTAGAACTAATCTAACTGCTTTAAAGAGTGCGAGAGACTAGATGAGTGAGAGGAGAGGGAGAGGTGAGGCGATGCGATGCAGGGAGAGAAAGAGAAGGAGAAGATAAGACATAATCAGGCGTGAATACAATCTACAAAACGTACAGATATAATTTGGTATTCCAGCAAGGGCTTCTGCCTCAGCAGTGAGGCAAAGCAATCATCATTTGCAGGAGAATGTGCCGAGAGTTCCTTTAGATCACTGCTGCTCAAATGCATCAATCAAGATCTCAGACAAACCCCAGATCAGTGGCTTTGTTCAGACACGCAGTGGAAATACTGTTTTTTTGCCGTACCAGAGTAAATAAATAGGTTTCTACTATGAAACTACTATGTGGAATTTTACTAATCGGACTACAAACAACTAAACAAATGAGAACTGGATTTGTTTATGTGGTATGAGGATCAGGTTTTTGCTCTTTAGACCACAAGCAACTAAAAATTTGGATCTAGAGTCAAATCCATTTAGTTATTAGTAGTATGAACAGCAGAAACCTGATTCTACAAACCTGATACAAACAGACCCGGCTTACATTTGTGGTTGGATTGTAAAACTCAGCTGACAGTTTTTTTTTGTTTTTTTTTTAATTGACTTAATAGGTCTGAGTCGGCTCCTTCTTGCCTTTTTAATGATCTGATTTGTAAAAATCAGATTTGATGTTCAAGACATACAAAACTAAACATATGAATGCAAATGAATTAGATCTATTTATATCTAAAAAAAAAAAATGAATTAGATTTGTCTGGATTCATATTTGTAGTTTGAACAGCAAATCTGGTTTTTACAAACCTGATCATCAAAAATGAGCCATCTCAAATCCAATATCTTAACAGTGTGAAAAAAACTTTAAATCTCTTTTAATGATCAGGTTTGCAAAAATCTAAATTTTTTGTACTCTTTGCTGTTCAGACTACAAGCAATTAAACACATGGATGTTACTATGAAACTAATCCAACTGAACTATTTAATTGTCCATAGCCTAACACTATTAAAAACAATTTAAATAATTCACAAATTAAAATACATTCACACATACAAAAATACAACAAAATTGGTTGGATGAATCTAAGCAGATCCAGCTCACGTCCATGTGTTCTTCTGCTGTTCTGATGATAAATAACTGAACAGATTTGAGTGTGATCCATACTGATTTATCAAGTTTGTGTAGCCAGAAGTGCTTATGTTTCAATATTTTCAAAGAGTTTGTTTTGAGCCTTAACAGATACACCACACTAACTCAAAGTAGTGAACAAACCATCCTGAGGCCAACAAAAGTTCAATAACTATATTATTTACAAAATTACGCTACTGTAGAAAATACTCTCTAACTGAAGAAACCCTCTTTCCAAAGCCAGCCCTCTAAAGACATATCAGCCAATCTGACGTCAGCAAACCAAACAGGCTGAGAGCATTTGTGATTGGCTAAAAACTGCATTCTGCTTCCCTGATTGTACTTTTTAATGCATATTATATTAAAAAGTCACTTAAAGCACCTTTAATACACACTATCATGTCAAAAGAGACTGTTAATAATAAGAAGAACAATAATGTGTCAGTAGAGAGACGGAAGTATTGATGTTTAACAGGCTCAGGTGTTCGATATAATTGACAACAACAGCTGCCATGAACCAGCCAAGCATTTCTCTGTCTATTACAAGTCCAATTGTCTTTAAAGAGCTCACCGCCTCGCGGACTCAGAAAAACACCCTGTCTCGACACCCCCATTAAACCGGAAAATAATGACTGAGCGCAAATGGACCGAGTTCCATTCGCAACATGAATTACATCATACCGGTAAATAGAGTGACCCGTCCTAATTAGAGGACAGAATAACAGGATTGTTACAGTAATCTCGGCCTGTTGCTCTGCGGCGCCGCTGTCATTGACTGAAAGTGAAAAAAACAGGAGCGGGAACTCGAGCTAAATCTATTCATTAACCATAGTCTCCAATGCAATCAATAATACGCCTTTCCAATTACACCAGCCGAGATCCGCAGGAAATTCGTGCTGTATTTAAAGCGGTTAGCAGCACGGACTGCTGTGCGAGTTCTTCACTAGACTCCCCCCGAGCCTAACAAACTAGAAACATAGAAACAGCTCTCACCCCTTACTGGGTTCTTCTTATTTTAATATGTGCTCTGAAAATGTGTTTTCATCTTCCTAATTGACTGCAGATTCAATACGGCCTCAGCTGTGATTCAAACACCACTTTTTTTCCTTCCCTAGAGCTATAAAAATTCTTTATACGCTTTTTAATCAATGTTTTCATAGATACATCTGCGGGAAATGATCAGGATAATGAAATATAACGCAGTCTGTTTACATTCACTTCAACAGCCCAATCTTGCCACGGAGATTGTGGCGTTCGGCTTAAGGGGCAACAGACGTAAACACCGTATTGTGTATACAAAACCCTCAATAAGCAACTATTCAAAAGTAGCATGCTGAATAAGAGCATTAGAGTGCACACTTTAGGGTGAATGTGTCACATTGCATGACTCCACAACCATTTTGTGGGAACACAAACAACCAGAATATTTCTCTTAACATCACAGAAAAGAACGCAGCATCAATTCTGAGAAAAGCTGTTACATCATTTGTTTGCTACTTGGATTGATAGCTATTATGAGTTAAAAAGCTGAATAAAACAAAATCTAAACATTCGATGAAAACTTTAAATGGAAATTAAATGTTTCCTTTGCAACCAACTGAAATAAAAGAAGTTAAAAGCGATGTACTAAAATTACTAAAACTGAATTGAGTATAAATTAACTGAAATGAACTAATTGAAATTAAGCTGAAATAAAAGAAATTGTGTAACTTATTTCAGAAAACATTTCTAATTTAATAAATTTAAGTTTTATTCCAAATACCACTTGGATTGATAGCTAAGGGCTTATCCACACAAAGCAAGAGTTTTCCCTATCCAATCTTTTTTCCTCGTTCTTCCGTAAACACACCATCGTCTCAAGAAATATCTGTGTAAACACGAAACCAACTCAAAACGATGTAGTATACATGCCAGACCAGTATGTGGCGCTGTAATTCTGCCACAGAGATACACTAAAAATGAAGAAGATTGGAGCATGCGCATAAACCTTGCACGCTTAATACAAACCCAGCATAACCACAAGAAAATTTAGCTAAGCTAGGCTTAGTAGCTTCTGCAGCACGAACACAACAATGTAGTTCGCCATTGTCGTTGTTGTTGCTATTACATGATGTAGCGGTGTCTGATTAGTGCAAGACATGGAGTAATGACATCATAATTTCACAAAATCTACGGATTGGCTGTACACACAAAAACACAAGGGTGTCGTTTTCGGATTCATCCACTCTGGGACCTGGTTTCAAAAAATTGCGGTTTCAGGCTCCCAAAATGAGAGATCCATCAGGACAAAACGCTGATACAATACAAAATTTTCACGTATACAGCTAAACACATGTGTACGGGGCCCAAATATGTTCATCTTGTTAACTAAAAATTAAACTATTAAAAATTTGGGAAAGTGAAATAAAGCTGAAATAATTATAAACATTAGACGAAAAAAACAAACAAACTTAAGTTTTAAAAATTTACAAATTTAAGTACTAAATTACTAAAACTAAAGTAAACTAAAAATAAATAAAAGTTTTGCTTGTAGATGCCACCTGGATTGAAAGCTAATAATCAGTTTTCTTTTAAAAACTATTAAAAATTGCTTTTGGTAATTAAAAGAAAAAAGCTGAAATTAAGTAATATTAGATGAAAAACTTAAACTTATTTTAGTTATTTGCCAAGTAATAAAGTTATTAAAACTAAAGTAAAAATAAAGCTAAATAAAAAAAAAAAAGACAAAACAAAATTCCTAAAAATTTAAAAATAAAAAGCTAATTTAAAATACAAATAAATACAATCGTATATAAACAATACTACAAAATAACACTGCAAATGATAAAATAGTAAGCTACCAGGGCAGAAATGGAGGCACATAAACATTTGATTTTGCCCTGACCAGACTACGAACGACGCTGATATTCTTCATGTCAGTGCAATCAGTATGACGGGCGGTCACCAAGGAAACGGACAACAATTCTCAGAGGCATAAACTGCGAGAAGTGCTGTTTTGCGTCACCCGGCGGTTTGCGTGCAACAACAGCCCGTCGTTTGTCTTACAGACACGCACACACACATTGCCTTTCCGAAACAGTGGTGATAATGCTGTTTACATCATCTCTCACCCAACGGACAGGGACAATCACAATTATCTGGATATATCTGATGCGCTCGCGAGCGTGTGCGGTGACAGCCCTATGTGTTTGCGTGATATAAATAGCCCTGTTGTAGCTGGGAGGAAGGGAGTGTGAGCGTCTGAACGTGTGCCATAACAATGCTATGATGTCTTCCTGTGGAGACCTGCACCCCTGGCCCCGCCCCCCACCTGCTTTAGCTGGGTAATGAAATATGTCTGCTGTGATGTATGGCTGCTGGATAGCTCCAAATCGAAAATTGAATCACACTAACTTAATTTGCGGTCGGGGCAATCAAATTACTTGTTTTGGCCAGAGTATTTCAACCCGTGCTGGCGATGAATTCATCTTGGTGAGAGGCCTGTCAGAGAGAGGCATGTTTGCGGGTACCACCTCCAGCTGTAGAGAAACTGTGTGGTCCAGAGGGCAGCAGGATGCTGGCTGCCACCGTACCGAGGGTATTATCATCCGAAAAACAGCAGTGAGAAGCATCCTGAGGCAGGCTATCCAAAATCTCCTAGGAACAATTTATATATATATATAAGAAAAAACTGTTCGAAGTATTGCACTTCCATATGTCGCAATTTAATGTTTCAGTGAACCAAAACATTTTTGGACACTTAAATATGTTATTGACATAGCATAAAAAAGCTGAAACAAAACGAAACGAAACGAAACGAAACAAAACAACTCAAAACAAACAAATCAATCTGAAATAAAACAAACCAATTCAAAACAAAATAAACCCAACACAAACAAATAAATCCAACTCAAAACTAAATCTAATCCAAAAACAAAACAATCCAAAATAAAAATGATTCAAAACAAACCCAACCCAACAAAAAACAAAATTCAATTCCAAACTAAAAAAATTTCAAAAGAAATCAAACCAATCCAAAACGGTCCAAAATTAAACAAAAAGTCAGGATTTCCAAAAGTTTACAAAAATCAGGATTTCCAAGATCCTACTGGAAATGTGCAACATGGCATTTGAAGTCAGATTTCCAATGCATTAAATCTGACTTCGATTATGTTTCATGGCAGCACCCAGTGTTCTAGCATTTCGTTTGCTTTAAATTGCTGTTAAACACTCACACACTTTAAAACAAATGAAATGCAACAATGAGCTGAAAAATTCCAACATAATAAAATTGTTTGCAGAGGCAGGTGTGCAAAATCTAGTAAATGAGCATTTCTGATAATTATTGTAATGACTTCTTGACTATTTTACCCCTGCAAAACAAATCCTAACATTGCATTGCCTCATTTATCCTCAATTTAGTTGCTAGGAGACTTCTTTGTCGGCAGTCAAAGCCTGCAAAGCACTGCCACTTGTGGAACACCTGTATGATTGTAAGTCACTGATATCCTCTAGGAATATCTCACAATATGACATCAAAAAGAAAGCAAAATTACTTAGGAGGAATAAAAGGTAGCCTCATTTGTTTGCTTGAAACTAAAACTATTTAAAAAATTCATTTTGGAACTTAAATGCAAATTTGAACTGCTGCCTAACTGAAGTAAATTTAAGTACAAAAATTACTTACAAAATCATTAAAATAAAAATGAAAACTAAAACTAATAATACACTAAAAAAAACAGACAACAAAATAAACTATATATAATGTATAACTAAAAGCTAATCCAAATTATTTAATACTAAAACTGCATAAATAGCACTGCTAATGAAATACTCAGTGTGACTTAAGTGTCCAAATACTTTTATGGACTGTTCATGTTCACGTAAAACTGTGAAACATTCTACGCAAGTATATGACCGTGAATAGCAGGCCTAGTTTTACAGCAACTCTAGTGCCCTCTGGAGTACTGGAGTAAAGTCACAGCTACAGTAAGTAGTAAGCATACTTGAATAGAATATGGCTTTAGTTCACAAAAAAGCAAGAGATCAAACTTCTAAAAACCTTTGAAAAAAGTTTCAGCTTCAAAGTTTAGTCTTTAGACTTTAAAACAGAGAGATATCACCAGCACAAACTTTCCAAACTGGCCTCCAAAGAGCGTTTGAAGAATGCTTGTGGCCGCTGCAAAGCTGTCTTCAGAGCACAGATGGTGGAGAGTGAGATGGCCACTTGTTTGCATTCTCCGTCGACGCCTGCGATGCTCGAAGAAAGAAAATCAATCAGTGTGACAGACTCATCCACCTCTCAAACACTCCAGCACACTCTCACCTGTCACATCATTTATCCGACACAACTGACAGGGCTGGACACACACACACACACACACATATTTACACACCTGATACCGCATTCGCCCCGTTTGGTCTCTTCTCTGGAGTTTCATCCTTTTAGTGCCTCTCTCTTCAAACCATTTATCAGCACTTTATGCGTTTTTGAAGAAGAAAAAGGGAATATTTGAATCAGGCCGCATTTGAAACTCGAGCAAGCCTGAAAGGAACACAGAAATGTGCCTCAACAATGAGGCTGCTAAATGAACACAGACACACACACAGTTGTTTAAACATAAATTTAAACACAAAGACACATTCTCTCAATATTCAATAGCCTGTTTAAATATGTATTCAGGCTCCTCTGCTGCCTCTCTCATGTTTTATTGAGAGATTCAGGCCATGTGGGGGTTTGGAAGGAAACCCTCCAATTTAGGATTAAGTTTAAAGCTGTAAACCCATCTTCATCCCTTCATCATGACTTCAGGCTCAGAGCTGCCGCATTCATAACCTCACAACACATTCATAAAGCCAGTTTGGCAGCTGTCATAGACCATCAAAGAGATAAGCATTAGCATGGGAGAATCACATAAAAGTTCTGTAATAATATTCACTTTTAATGTGAATGAATGCAAATATATGACAGTATGTTAAAAATAATAATTGTAATAATAAAATACGTCATTTACTCATTTACCCACATGTTGGTGCAAACCTGTTTTTATTTCTTCCATGCAGTTTTTGGGCAAGTTAAGTTTTAAACTTCAGCTTGCTAAATTTAAAAAATGTAAACACTAATTCGTACAGTGTTGTTAGTATACTGTAATCAAAACTATCAAACTTTGTTTTGTAACTGAAACACACCAAGTAGGCTACTAAAAAATATTAATGTAATGATCAACGTTATTATGTCAAGTAAACTCAACAAAATGTTTGCAACTTGAAAGGTTTAATTAAATTATTAAACTAGAATTTCTAACTTTTAACATTTTTAGAGTGGTACGTTTACATACGTAGTTAAGGTAGTTACTACCCAAAACATAATTAAAAAGACATCCCAGCTTTGTGTGAGAAACAAGCCAGTATTTAAAATTCCTTTTCCATACCATACAGCTCTCAAATCTCTCAAATATTGTAAATCAAAACTCAATGCTCCAAGCTTGACTTCAGTGACAATGAAAACCCAATTTCACTGATGTTAAACCTATGCAACATGTCTCCATATCAGAGTCCTGCACGCGGGCGGGTGAACCGCAAAAATTGACGTAACGGGTGGAATAATAT
>SCHK01443026.1:0-11199 GCA_004124795.1 Poropuntius huangchuchieni
TTTACCATGGGTACCAACAATTCTGACCACGTGTGTACATCCATTATTTATTATTTAGATGAAGTGAGTATTTGACTGGTCATGTGAAGTTAACATGCCAGCTACCATGAACGCCATGTAAAATTAAACAGCTTTAATAAGCTAGTCATAACTGGACAGAACATCATTTTACATTTTTCTTTGAGTACCATTTTCTGAATAAGAAAATATGTTCCTTCCTTACATACCACACCTCTGATCATTTGATTTAGATGTCATTCAGTCTGTCCTTGAGATGTAGCTGCTTTCTAGCTGCCTCACGGTTTAGAGAAGCTGCTCACACTGTAACCTCTGAATGTGATGTTAATGGCCTTCCCATTCCATCGCACCACCTCCTTGAGGAAGGGAAATCAATTTAGTTTAATTGTAGCTCGCCCTGACTTCACTCTCCACAGTTCACACTGATGGGACTCGTCTTGAGTTTCAAATTATATCGCTCTCAGGGTAGCACCTGGTAGCTAGATCGCACTCAGCACTGCACATCCAGCAACTGTAGCAGAGATAATGGATTCTTAAATAATTCATTTGGTGTAAATATGATTTGACAGACTCAGGACAGAGAAGATAATATCACTGGACAAATGCATCAGATATCAGACAAAGCATTAACCTAAACCCGGTTTAGATGTGTGTTCAGTGACATCATGCTTATAGAAAGTGGGATATTTTAAGTTTTAAATATTACTGTTATGGTTATAGTTACAGGAACATGTTAAGTTGCAGTAAAAGTCTGGTATACTGTATAGGTAGTATTAAATCATGAAATATTCACCATCCTTATTATCACCACTGCATTAGCCGAGATTTCAATGTTAACCACAATGGTTTTGCTTTCCTTCACTGGTCCCATCCTCTAATGTAGAACCCTAAGCTAAAATACATAATAATATAATAATATTAATGTAAATAAATAAATAAATGGTTTATATACAAGCAAGTTATACAAAAAAAAAAAAAAAAAAATATATATATATATATATATATATTAATACAGTATTTACATTGATGGCCAAAAATATATATTATTAGATATAAATAACCTAAACATCTTGTAAAATATAATGTAAATATGTTTTAAAATCTGTATTAAAAATATATGATGAAAATGAAAAGGTTTGCTAACTGTGATTGAGCACTTTTTTTATGTACATTTAAAAATATTTATTTGTAATGTCCAATTAATATATTGTTTTGGGGTTGTTCCCCTAATTCTAGGTCAAAGTGATGCTGCGAGTGTGTTCGGTTCCTGTGTCTGACCCATCTCAGTCCTACTCTTTCAAACTGGACCTGCAAAAGAAACAGATCACAGTCCTGAATGTACCCACCTTCAACCCTCAGAGACAGACTGCTGGAACTACAGTCTCGTCAAAGACCTTCACCTTTGATGCTGCCTTTGGTCCTGAATCAACCCAGGTCAGGGCCACTGCTTTGTTATTTCTGTCTTATGATGTGAAAACTGATCTGTCTCCTGTCTGGAGCCCATGTGAGTCATAATATCCAAACATCTGCAACACTCTCAGATTTGGTCACTTGAGTGCAGATATCCAATATCTGGATATTCTTATAAAGGTCAATCAACTGAGCAGTGTTAGATGCACATTTGGATAAATAATTCTACATCCCAAGAGACAGATTCCATGTGAAAGGCTCTTGAATTGTTCATGTAATTTATGTACAGATGACAAATAATGAAATGTTGTGAACAAGTTGAAGTATTATTTTTCAGGCAGAAGTTTGTGAGAACAGCTTGTGTGAAGTGCTGCAGTGTGTGCTTGCGGGAGCTGATGGTTGTATCCTAAGCTTTGGACAAACCAATGTGGGTAAGTGAGTGACATTAAAATCACTAAACAAAATATAAGTGAAAATCTTGCATTTGTGTTTTGTATCGCATTTGACAAGTCAGACTTTTTATGGCGCATATATTATAATGTAGTGAGAATATGGTGTTTGCACTTGGAAAAAAATGGATTAACACCTCAATTTTATTCGGGACATAAATATGCAATTTGGTGCTGTTGATTGTTTTTTATATGGCCAAAAATTGAGATGAAATTCTGATAGCTTGTAACTTAAATCAGTTAGATTTGTATAATAGACTACTTACATAAAATGCAATATAAGCTCTATATTATTCTCCAATAATAGGTAATATAATTAATGATATATGATAGGATGCTTAGTTTTTTGTTCAATGCTCTGTAATTTAAATTGTAGCATTGTTTTACTTAGCAAAAAAAGGTAAATGCTATTTATGCTAATTTGACTGTATATGCTGCAGCATGACTTTTACTCATTTTAAACCTCAGATCACAATTTTGTGAGCTCTTTTCATTTTTTACTCTGAGGCAAACAGGCTTCTGTGCGTCCAATGGCGTTGACACAAAAAGATTCAGATTTACATATGTTTTTTCCACTGTGTGCGACTTGTGGAGCCTCTCAATGAATGTAGATTAAATTTAGAGGCTACACAGTGGATCATCACAGGTCATTTACCTTTAAGATTATTAATTGTTATCCACCCAAAATCATGACAACGGTCTCTACATGGCATTTGGAGCATGACATCATTCTCTATTAGCTAGATTGAATTACCCGGTCTCCATGTTGGCCCTTGGCTCCCAGCCAGACATCATAAATCTTTTAAACCAGCTCATGCTTGACTGCCAGTAAAGTGCTTTACGTTTAATTGGTCGTGACATTGCCACAACGCATTTTACACCCCAGTTTGTAAAGTCATTCACCATGTATTTAAGCATATTTCAGTCCGTGGATTTTTGTCATTTTGAAAGCAAAACCTTTATGAGGGGATTTTCCGCCTAATGATGATCTGTTATAAATGTGGCTTTCTCACTTTCTTTCTTTTGGTTTACAGGAATGTCTCACACAATGATTGGCCACGATGGTTGCACTCAAAGCCTTGGAGTCATTCCTTGTGCTATATCTTGGCTTTTCAAGCTTATTACCAGGAAGAAAGACAAGACATGGGCAAACATCTCAGTTTCTGTGTCAGCTGTAGAGGTCTGTGGGGAAAACAATGGCATCAGGGATTTACTCTCTGATGTTGACACGGGCAACTGCAAGGAGACCTATAAACCAGATGCTTACCTCAAAGAGGACCCCGTCTGTGGAGTACAAGCAAGTGTTGATCACACTTCCTTTGTTCTGATATCTAGACTTTCATTTATTTTTAATTTCCATTTATTTTTCAGTGCCTTGTGTGTATTGGGCACAACTGCATGAAAAAATTTCCCTATAATATATTTGGATGATAGAAAAGCCGAATTTTTTAAGCATATGCAGCGTTCATGTAGCATTTAAAGAAATATTCCAGCTATCAAGTTAAGCACAGCAATTGTGGCATAATGTTGATGACCTTATCAATCTTAAGAATCATCAGTTTTCTTTAAGAAGTATAAGTTAGACACTTGTAATAAAAAGTGAACGGGGTCCATTTTCATCATTTTTATAGTTATTGTAAGGTTTATGGTGGTCATGTCAATTGAAAAATTGTATGTATACAGAATAGGTTAAATAAAATTACATTAACGCACATATTGTTTGCATTTTATGACTATACTATTGAAACAATGATTATTTTAATGTCTGTGGATAGCTTCGTTCGCTTACACTATAAGTGCCTCAATGTAACCCTAATTTTTGCTTTTTATAAAGAAAAGGAGAGTTAAGTGCAAATTATTTTTGTAGTAATCTAATCAACATGATGCCACAAATGTTGTTGATTGAGCTTAATGTATACTGAACCTGGAATATTCCTTAAAACAACATTTTGCATGACATTTATAACCTTTTGCATGGCGTATTATCAATATTCATGAGCAATCAATACAAATTTAATACATACTCATTGATATGTTAATTGAGACATTCCCATTTACTTGAGAGTCTCATTATTAGATTGTGTTATCTTGATCCTAGCTCTGCAACCACAGTGTACTAAATGCTCCAACTCCAGAAAGAGCAGCTTTCCTACTAGATGCAGCTCTTGCATCTCGCAGTGGGATTGTGGACAGCGGAGGGAGACCACCACATTGTTGTCACATGTTCTTCACCCTGCATGTTCGCCAGCAGTACATAGGAAGCAGCACCAAATCTGGGAGTGAGTTCAGTTGCCTTTTCATGGCTCTAATATATAGATGTACTGTGTATGAGCTGGTTCTCAGTACAGATCTTGATATACAAAGACCTATTAGATGACATTTCTTACACAATACTGATCCAGGAGAATGAAATTTCATACTTGTTTCTGTTTTTAACATATTAAAAAAGACTGTTTTGCATTTATGACCTTTTTCTTAAAATTGTTTATGTTTCTTTAATAATATTTTAGAATTTTCTGGTGTTATTAAAATATATACTTTCCTTAGTGAATGTGGATCAAAGCAAGCTGAGCCTGATCGATTTAGGGAGCTGTGTGGGGGAGAGGGAAGGAAGCAACTGTGGAGTCTGCCTCGCTGAGCTTGGAAACTTTATCACAGCCAATCTCAACAGACATAATCACGTCCCTAATAGGTACGTTCTTATGTGTGTCTCGATTATAAAAGTAGGAAATTACTAATAGTATATGAACATAAAGCACAGTGATTTAATTAAAGGAATAGTTCACCCAAAAATGAAAATTACCGAATAAATCACTTACTCTCACACCATCCCAGGTGTATATGGCTTTTTTCTTTCAGATGAATACAATCAGAGTTAGAATAAAAAATGTCCTGGCTCTTCCAGGCTTTATAATAGCAGTGAATAGTGTTCGGGTGTTTTTTTTCTACTTTATAAACTGTAATCCTTTGCTTCTACAAACTGTTGTACATGCGCACACGAGACACTGGTGTTCCAGTGGATAACGCAGGACATAGGCATAGCGTAAGAATATGTCTCACGAGAACAAAGTTTTGTTTTAAGCAAAGGAAAACCAGTCTCCTCTTAGCTTATATTGAAATCCTCCAACATATTTCTTTCCAAATCCTTGTTTTGTACTTCTAATTCATGACCAGTGTTTTGTTTTGCTTTCTCCTTTGCCCTTTTGTATTCATCACTTTTCACCGGAGCTTGCGCTTCGCCTACATCCTACGTACACATAGTTTACAGCTAGAGTTTACATTTTTAAAAATGTAAAAAGTTTTAAATATGGAGATTTTTCTTACACAAACGCATCGATTCTACTCAGAAGGCCTTTATTCATCCTCCGTGTGGAGCACTTTTTATGATGGATGGATTCACTTTATTTTTTTCAAAATCTTGACCACTATTCATTGCCATTATAAAGCTATTAAGAGCCAGGCATTTTTTTATATAACTCAGATTGTATTTGTCTGAAAGAAGAAAGTCATATAGATCTAGGATGGCTTGAGGTTTGATTTTCATTTTTGGGTGAATTATCCCTTTGAGTAAAAAGTCAATTTAAAGTAAATTTAATTATCAGTGATAATTTCTTCATTACAGGGGAAGTAATTTAGCCATGCTTTTGCAAGACTCTCTGAGCAATGTCAACTGCTCCACCACAATTATTGCCCATATATCCACCTTGTCTGAGGACCTTACAGAAAGTCTTTGTACGATGCAGACTGTGACTCGAATGCGAAGGCAGAAAAAGAAGATAAGGGTATGAGCTTTCGGGTTCTGTTAATTTAGACCATGCTTTACTTTTTATCTAAATCATTTTAAATATCTCATATGAGTTATAAAATGTACATTTATGTATTTTTTTCGAATTATGGACATGTTCACCAGTTTTCGAGTGCTGTGAATTTAAGTTATTTTTGCATTTTTTTTCAGAAATCTTCCTCAAGCTCACCTGGAGGAAGAAGCTTAGGCAATGAGAGGAAATTTAATAATTCCACCACGCTGAGATTCCAATCTACAGGAACGCTGGATCAAGATCTCTCCTCTCCTGGTTTCTCTAGTGATCCAGTATTTTACCCTGGGAGTGATAAGTCTTGTGATACCATTATCTCTATGGATACTTCTGGCCTCCTAGATAAAGAGGTTACAAATAGAAGCAGAGAGGTTTTGCCTATTATTCCATCCTTACTCAAGAGCAAATTGGAGTCCAAGAAGCTCTCGCTGATGAAGTTTTGTGAAATCTCTCCACCAATTGCCAATCGCATGAAGCAGATATCAAAAGAAAAGACTAAAGAAGAGTCAACGCCAACAATTTTGCAAGATCAATCAGATTTTGAGTGCCTGAAGTGCAACACATTTGCAGAACTCCAGAATCGACTGGGAAACATAGACGGAACAGAGTTGGATCTATGCAAAGATCAGGAAGTGAACACTATGAGAAAATCACCTCGCTTAAGCCAAACCAAAAAGAAATCCAATTCATTGGACATTCAAGCATTAAACAACAGAGAACCCAATAGTACCAGACAAGGAAACTCCTCAAAAACATTTGCCATAATTCACAACAGTGAAGAAATTCCAAGTAGCGCCAATTCACTGATTATTCAGCCACAGTTAGATGTTGTCAAACCGAGTGATCCCATACTGTCTAGCCAATCTCTAAGCAAATCTAAGCTTCATAATAAAATAATGAACATGATGCCCACTGCTCTATCTTTGAAATTGGAAGACCAAGGTAAAATGAGATTATCGGATAATTCCACAATGCAATCTGAGACAAGAATATCTCCCATCGGCAAGAGTTCTCCGAGGTCTACCTCATCCTCTTCTTTTTCATCATCCCTGTCTTCCAGTTTGAGCTCCCCACTGGCTGTTTCTGCCTCTTTGAATGGAGACATTCCACACTGTACAGGAAAAAAACAGCGAGAGATGAGGGCCACCATCACTGTGACTGTTCAGAAGCCATTGGATCTTAATGGACATGATGAGCTGGTTTATACCGTGGTTGAGGAGGTAACAATAAATGGGGCCACTGAGCAAGGAAAGGCACAAATATTAAGTATTCATGAGTCACACTCTCTCCAGGCTTTAACGCCGGGAAGTCAGTCTGTCAGGATTATCGGCAGCATAGGTGAAGAACAAACAGAGGGTTTTTATAGTTCCAACTCTAATGCACAAACTTCAGAGCATGAAGCCTCATCAGATGCAGCTATTAAACACACAAAAATCAATACACATATTGACAAGGCAGGCAGCTTCATTGATTCGAAAAACCTTCCGCAGCATGAAACTTGGTCTGAGGTGCCCCTGACTGAAGATGTGAAGGAGATACCTAAAGGAGCCATGGTTAAACTTGACCCTCCCTGTGAGGTCTCCAAGTCTAGAAAATATGCTTGTGAAATTAAACCTGAGCAGAGCTGGTTGTGCCAAAACAACAAGAAAGACGTCAAGGATGTCCCTCACATAAAAACAGAACAAAAGAACCCACAGAGTCCAAGAGACACTCCTGAGAAGAAACAATATACAAAGAAAGACGGTTCTGTAGAATGGACCAAAGACAATATGCCATCAACGTCAACAAACAGTCCCAATCTCAAAAGAAAAGAGACAAAAGAAGAATCTGGAATAGCCAGAAATGCAATGCTGGCTACTGAAACTAAGACCAACACTAAATCTCATTTTGAGGAGAGCAGCAAGTTGTTTAATGCAAAACTGAAAGCATTATCTGGCAGGAGCCAAACATGGGATCACAGTAAGAGTGGGCGCT
Source organism: Poropuntius huangchuchieni (assembly GCA_004124795.1). NCBI lineage: Eukaryota > Metazoa > Chordata > Actinopteri > Cypriniformes > Cyprinidae > Poropuntius > Poropuntius huangchuchieni. The sequence goes on from SCHK01443026.1 coordinate 7,667, forward strand.
CAACGGGAAGCTTGGAAGGTAATTCTAGCTCAAGACTTAAAAGCAAGTTCCTTGAAGAGACTGCTTTCATCGATATGGCTCCGAAAGGCCTTTTAGGTGAAGATTACATTTCAGCACAACCCAGCCCGCTAGGTTTTAAAGAAGACTTTGAGGACTTCGTAAGGTGTCGAGCTAGCCAGAGTCTCGGGAGGGTTCCACAGTTCTTCCCCATGCATGATGCCAATGATCCAACCCGGCCATCAAAAAACAGTCACTCTAAGACCACAACCGTTAATAAATTCATGCCCAATTCAAAGATCCAAAAGATGCCAATCTTGTCTCCCAAACCCACTAGACACTCGATCAACCGGAGCTCAAGCTTTTCTCCTAACGGAGCACCTGTCAGCCAAAGCTCCTGGTCAACACACTCCCTATCCCGAAGTCAAGACAGCGGAAGTTTGAAGTCACCCGGTGCAGTCCGCAAAGGAAGAGTTGAGCTTTTAAGAAGCAGTAGAGATTCTCTTTCTGCTTTTAGTCAAGGTGGGTCTGATTTAGATGAATGTGAGGAACTGGGGACGATGAAACCTTTCGTTCACACGTTGCCATCCCCGTATAGCCGGATCACAGCTCCACGGACTCCACACCACTGCAGTGGCCATGCCAGCGATACCACCAGTGTGCTCAGTGGAGAGCTCCCTCCTGCCATGTGTAAAACGGCTTTACTCTATAACAGAAGCAGTATGGTCAGTAGTGGCTATGAAAGCATGCTGAGAGACAGTGAAGCTACAATTAGCAGCAGTTCAACGCACAACTCCATCAGCGATCAGAGCTGCTCGCTCGGTGCTGCTAAAGGCATGAGAAGTAACAAAAAAAGAACCAACATAGGTAAGGAATTATTTTGACTCAATGCATTCTGGCATTAAAAAAACGCAACATGTCCTCCAACTAATACGCTCGTATTAGTCGTTTGTCCAAATCCCTAAAATACGACCCATCAGAGCGTGCACTTGTAACAGACGTAGGCCAGTAAGAGCTGTTGCGTGTAAACCTCACTCCCCTGATCTCAAAAAGAGGCGCTCTAGCAACTGACGCTAGAGGCCGTGGCCTTTAGCCTCCTTGTTAGAGCGCCCGCCTCCTGCGTCGGAGACCTGGGTTCAAGGCCCACTCGGAACAAGGTGTGGCGGTGAGGACCCGGAGGGGTTACACACTACAATTGCGCCCCTATCGGCAACAGGACATTTTCATATTAAAGTTTTGTATTCTGTTATCTCCATCCTCATCTGGGTAACGTGTAGCTCAGTTGGTAGAGCATGTGATCACGGGTTCGATCCCAGAGTTTTTTTTTATATATAAGTATATGCACTATAAATCATTATTTTGCACAATTTCTGTAAGGGGTAGGTTTAGGGGTGGGGTTAGGTGTGGTCATTCGTACGAATTACACCTAGTAAAATATGTGAATTACCGTGATATCGCTGTAAAAATTCATACGCCATTTCATGACGTCATGTCCAACATGACACTGTTATTATTTTTACGCCCGCTAGAGGGCGCTTAACTTTAAAACGTAAATATAGGTCGTACAAGGTGCTTGCAAAAACGACCTCTAGGGTCGTATTTTGTTGGAGGACAGGCTGAAAAACAATATGGTCTTCATCTGTCTTTGTCCACAGGGTCCAGTCTAAGACGTCCATCTCAAGACAACCTCATGACGCTGAAGAGATCCGTCAGTGGGCCAAAAACGCACCGGGTGGATCGGGGTGGTTCTGACTCTTATGAAATTAAAGTCTATGAGATTGATAATGTAGATGGCGTACAGAAGAGAGGTGGGGCGGGGAACAAGGTGAGGTTCAAAATGTGTCAATGAAAAAAAAAATGTCTGTCTGTCTGTCTGCTTTGTATTTCATTCACAAACTGCTGTCGTTGTATGGTCCATTAAATTGGTAGTGCTTGATTCAACTCGTACAGTTTTCTGAATTGCTTAGACATAAAAATCTGTTCTTTAGCCAGTTATCTTGACTCACAACACTGTTTTATAGAAGTAAAGGCTAGGATATTCCACACGACTTTTGCCTAGATTTTTACCCAATTTGCAGGAGAGCGTTAGTTGGCAAAAGTCAAAGCAGTCAGAGTTTTAGGCGCAAGTTTGTGTTTGTAATGACCTGTAAATGCTGAAATCTGCTCTGATTTTAAAAGCTGTGTAATGTATTCCAGCCTTAAAAAACTTCAAATGCTAATTGCTTTTTTATCATTATTTTTTTTTAAACTCTGACTCAAACTAGAAACAATATACTGATTCAGAATAAATGTGATTTTACATTGTTTATACACTATTTTTTTCTATTACTGAAAAACATGCAAATTTTTGTTGAATATTTAGGAAATATTTTACATTATTTTGTTTGTCAAATGTATTATTTGTATAGTTTTTATTCAAAAATTTATTTTAAGTATTCATTCAATAATGTATTGTACACATTGAGAAAATTTTGACAATGTTGTGTTCTCTTATATATAATGTTTCATATACAATTTGTTTTTCAAGTAGTAAAGACAAATGGTGCTCATGTTGTTATCACAAAACCAAAACTGTATGTTCAGGAATGTATGTTTTTTTAATTTTATTTTGTGTTCTTATTTTTCACTTTAATTTATGTAGTAGAATTATTTTGCAGAGTTTACAATGTATAGTTGCACATTCCTTGTAGTAAGCGGTCATATGTTTTAAATAAATTTCACAGTGTGTAATTCAGTATCTGTGTATTTGATGGCTTTGTGGGTTATGATTTAAACTAGATTTAAGATAGCTGAATACAGTGTCTGATTTTGTTTAAAAATGCAAAAAAGTGTTAGAAAAACTGTAATATTACTTTAATATAAAACCATGTGGTGTATTAGTTGGCCAAATGCTGTATATGGAGGCAAACTTTCTTTTTGTCATCCACGTTTTCAGGGTATAGTCCTCTTTAGTGCAAAGCTGAAATTCTTGGAGCATCGACAGGAGAGAATAGCAGAGGTGAGACTCAGGTATAACGCTCTCAGGCGAGAGTTGGAACATGCCAAGCATCATCTGATGTTGGACCCTGGAAAATGGACCCGTGAATGTAAGGGTTAACATGTTTGCTTATGTACATTAAGTAGAATTGAGCACTGCAGTAAGACAGAAAACTGTAGGGTTGTTTATTGTTCTGCTTACTGTATCATTAATTATTATGCTATTTGTGTGATGTGTTTTGCAGTTGACTTATGGCAAACGTTTGAGGTAGACTCCCTGGAGCACTTAGAGGCTTTGGAGCAAGTCACTCAACGGCTAGAGCGTCATGTTAACCTCTGTAAAGCACATGTCTTGATGGTCACCAGCTTTGATGTTACACCCAAGTGCAGACAAAAGTTACGGCATCGGCCCAAAGTAGATCACACAGCGTTCGCAGGAATATAGCATGTCAAGATTTTAAATGATCACTTTTACCTGTTATGCAATATATTAAATGATATGCGTGCAAATATATGGAGTCAATGGACTTGGGTAAAGTTGGTTTTATATTCGCACATTC
>SCHK01443058.1:0-16745 GCA_004124795.1 Poropuntius huangchuchieni
TGTGCTCTGCCCAGGTTGAGCCCTATGTGTGCACGTGCCTGGTAATTTCACCCCTTGACCTCTACGAGTCATCAAAACAAAGACTGCTTATCAGCACTGTCTGTTCATGAAGTGTGACACATTTCAGGATGGAAACAATATAGTACAATTGCCTTATGATAGGCTACAATTTCACATGGATCTGCCATAATTAGTTTTAATATGCTCAGGTTCTTTATGAGACACTTTAAGGATGTCAGTAGCTATTTCCATTCAAGATGAAAATTAAATTTAGGTAGAAAAAAATCCTTTACAATTGTACATTTGTAATTTACAAATGTATGCGCATGTCTTCATCTAAAATAAAAAAAATCTTGGCAACCTAAAAGTAGCATATGCGTTTTTTGTTTTTAATGCAATATTCCAAAATTTAAATAAAAACACATGGATAGCCTTCATGAATATTAGCAAGCCCATGTAGAATGCAATAGACTACCACAAAACTGTCAATCATTAATCCATCCCTAATCTTTTGAACATTTATTAAATATTAAGGCTAATTTTGTGCTTCCAGCTATTAGTCTAGCATTCTCAGCTTGGTTTAACACATTTTCTCTCTTTTCCATTTCACAGATTCCCCTTCCTCCACAAAATTAGCACAGAAATTGAGAAAAAAAAGAAAAAGATAGCAGATTCCATCTGGGCTTGGTCATGAGAGAGAAAGCACAATAAGAACATTATGAAAATGTTTTTGATACTTCAGGCTGTAGTAAACAATACCTACAAGTTGTCTGAGGTTATTGCCGCTTAAAAGGAAAAAGAGAGCAGCTTTCTTTGAGAGCAGAAAGAAAGAGAGAGGTCAGCTGAGCACTGTGAAGGTTCACATTCCTTCCCAGCATTCTCTGGCCCTCAGCAGTGTTTTTTGAAGTGATATGCCAAAAACTCAAGCCTTTTATTTTCTTAGAAAACGCATCAGTGAGAAAGTGCAAAGGAGTAAAAAACTGTGTGTGTGTGTGTGTGTGTGTGTGTGTCTAAGAACAATGTTAGACACTGCACTTTCAGAACAGCATGGGCTAGCTATTCCAGTAAGAATCATCGATATTATTATAAACACCAGCCAGAACATGATAACATATAATCAGATAAATCAAATTCAGACCTAACATAAAATCTATACACTCTCTATTGCAATAAGGCCAACAAAAACCAGCTCTGATGGAGAAATCAAGAGTGGAAAATATGGGCTGGATAGAAAGCCAACTTGGCATGAGAAATGCATTACATGTATTACAGGCCTCAGGTAGAAAGTCATTGTTGTGGAAGGCAATTTAAAGAGGCACAGATCTAACCCCATGTGATCCTGGACTTACGGCAGCCCAGACTTCCTTCAGGCAGTTTTCCGAGCGCTTAGCTCTGCTTCCAGCCTCCAATTAATCAAATTTCACTGACGAAACAAATCCCACACAACAAAACAGAACTGGAGGACTCAGAGAAAGATACAGGTAGAAGGACAAAAGAGAATGTGCAAGACTGAGAAACTAAAAGAAGCATGAAGAAGACACTAGAGAGGATGTCTGAGAACAAAAGCAAGGCAATGTTTTGGACATTTTCAGAGCAAAACAAAAGGTACCGCTTGACGAGTCCTCAGGCCTGAACAGATAGATTGCCAGGTGGAGACCCACTGACACAGATTTCAGCTCTACCACTCCAACTGTTCATTGCATCTGTTTGGAAAGTTATACTATGGCGACGGATTTTAAATATACCATCGTTTAAAGAAGCAGTTGACCCAAAAATAAACAATCATCTAAACAACACTAACTGATTTTTTCAAGAGCTCGAATTCATGCGTGAATCTAAAATGGGTCACATGATGTAGGACACACAGGGGACACATATTTGCATGCATTTGTGCAGAAACAGAAATCTGTCAATAAAGAGAATTGATTTCCTTTGCTGATGACGTCAGTGACACAAATAACAAGCACTACAAATAAGCACAGGGTTTAAAAAAATCATATGGAGCAGCAAATTGTCATAGACAGACTATGCAAATATCTTAAAGAATGATTTTTGTTAAACTTTCTCACTGGATATCTTAAAATAGATCAGATTTTAACCTTTTGACATCTACTGGTATGTGTCTGAAAGCAGAAGACTGTTCATGAGAATTTATGCTTTGAAGTACAAAAGTTTAGGTTGATATAGAACAAACATGGTAGTATTTAGAATAATCAGTTTGTAAGTATATTCCTGCAGTTAAAGGTCTAACCCAGTGCTGCTAAATCTTAGTCCTGGAGCACCACCAGCACTGCATATTTTGGATGTGCCCCTCATTTGACACAGGCTGAGGAGATCCCAAATGTGCAGTGCTGAGGGTTGCTCCAGGTCCAGAACTGAAAAAAAAAAAGTCTAGCTTATCATTTAAAATTCAAAAGATACAAGAGGTTTTAGTGCTTGATTCTTTTTCAGGGGGCTCTTAAAAGCATGAAATTGATTTACATTTTACCTGTTTGCTGGCTTTTAACCTTATAGCTCAGGATAGTCATTAGTTTTATTTTTTATTTTTTTATTTTATTTTATTTTTTTTTGGTGCCATCAGCCAGTCAGTGTTGGCATGATGTAATTTTCTTGTGGCTCTCAAGACTAATCACATGACATTTACAGTACCATTTAAAAGCTGTGGTAAGATTTTTCAATAATATATATTTTTTAAAGAAATTACTACTTTTATTCAGCAAGGATGCATTAAACTGATCTAAAGTAAACGAAAAAACAACAACATGTTACAAAATGTATGATGTTTTAAACTGTAATACAATTTCACAGTGTTTCGGTGAGCATAAGTGACTTGTTTCAAAAAAGTGCAAGTGATTGCTTCAAAACAAACTGCCTCCAGAACTAGCACTTCTGACATCCTGCATCAAAGGGCATGTAATATAAATGGAAAGTTAATGCATAGTTTTCTCCTTGTACCATAGACCTCCTGATGCGCCTGGACTTTCATATAAATTTGAGGAATAGACACTGAAATGCAAGATGGAATGCAAAATGAGGTTTTAAACTAATTTCTCACAAGTGCATGTATTAGGTCACATTTTACAGAAATCACTAGCTTAATAATGCCATTTTTGCTTAATAGTTTTACTCATTTACTCTCATACAGCTGTCTTATATTTGACACTAGCCTGCGCACATTTCAGAGCACACCTTGCAAAATCCAGTTTTAGCTCAGAGTGCTGTGCTGGCGATCACGCTGAAACAGAATCCTGCCAGCAATGAGAAACAGTCAGAAGAGATTAGCCAAGCAGGAAGACAACAGGCTAATACGACATTGTCATGTCACTGTGGAAGGTCACGGTGCTCATCAGTAGCTGGGTAACACTATTACAGGATCCAGCCTCTGAGGTCCGGCTGATGTTGTTATAGCACCATCTGAAATGGCAAGTGCTTTGTCTAAATCATCCAGATTGTGGCTTTGTAGAATGCAGTCACACAGAAATATGAGTAAAACAACACTTATGATATTTTTCTATGAAACTCAATCAAGCAATTTGACAGACAGTCTACTAAGTAAGAAACGGTGATTAAAAACCTATATTGATCAACCACTATTCCTAATTTTGCTTATAGCTTTCACACAATGCCTAGGTTATGGCACTGTGACTGTTTTGGGTTAGGGTGTGGTGTGTCTGGCTAATTTATCCAGGGCAGATGGCATGTCTGAGCCATGATGCTCCTTCTTCTGTGTAGCATACAGGAGCAGACTGTTACTTGCACAGGGAGCCAGAGACTGCAGGAGAGAAAGTCTGTCTAGTCAGCAAAGCATTGCCAAATCTTAATCCAATTTATAAAAGGACTTTCTCCAAGATGGGGAATGCAGGAGAGGGACTAACTTATATACAGCTTTCACAGGATTAGAAAGCACAGAATAGACTGAGCAAGACAAGGGTAGAGACAGTGTGTCTCACATCGATAAAATTCTTTACTTCAAATTGTCAAAACGCACATTTCTGCTCTACAGTTTAAAAGCTGTCATCCATAGTTTCACACCAGTGAGCATACATAAATTAGCATTTTCATGTGTTAATTAATTTACACAAAAGCCATCATTCTGGTAAGAATTTTCACACATACAAAAAAGACACTACTGGCAAAAGCTCTATTCTAAAATTAAAAATAGCCTTTTTACCAATACTTTTACAATGAAATGTAAATATATTGTTATTTAGACCTAGTGCAGTGAAAGAACCTCAGAATCTGGCCAAAACAAGGTATTGTTGAAGGCAGCATAGTGTTTCTGCCTTGGAACAAACATTTCTATGCCTTGAAATGCTGCCTACATATGGAACTATGATTTGGAACTATAAATAACCCACTCTGATGCATTTCCATTTTGAAAATTTCTATTAAAATGCTGCTCAGCAGAAAAGATGGACTGTACAGACTGTGAGGTTCAGTATTAAAATATTGTGTCACTGACAGAGGTTTTTGTCAGGTATGATTATTATGTGTGCTGTCATACTGAGCGCAATTCATCCGAGAAAAACATTTGACATATTTATCTCCCAGGACTGTTTGTTTTAGTCGCTATCAATAAAGAAAAACAGCAAGCAGCTATTAAAACTACTTGGGCAGCTTCAGTGAATTATTCTTGACAGGTGAAGTGGATATCTACTGAATCAGAGATGACAGGCTGTTAGTCTTTATGCAAGTTTGCTGGACTCTTGGCATTCCGAACTAAGAAATATGTAGGTTGGGATGGAAGTAATTTTGCAAAGTGCATCTACATCTGTGTTGGAGCTCTCTAAATAATGAAAAGTATTCTGCCAGCAGAGAGCAGCTCCTGCGGTAAAGAAACGTTGCATGTCAAACTCAGAGAGAATGGCTTTAACCCCATTTGACCGCCCTTCTTAAAAGACCAGATGCAAAAGAACAGATCTGGTGCACCTATCTGAAAATACCGCAGTGACTTTGGTCTATTTTGTTTGTCTCTTGGAGGCAAAGACTCAGTACCGAATATTCTTCTTGAGCACTTGCCAGATGGCCATCATCGCAACTGGGGCTTGTGTTTTTGTTGCATGCGGTTCAGAGCTGGCATCAGGACATCTCAAGCTGCGTCAGAAAGCTCACACACATAGCAGTCACTCTGTATTCTATATGCATGCTAAAAAGTCACACTCTATGCCTACTTTCATTCAGAAATTTCCTCATTTCATGCTGAATTAGTCACGTTTTAATGCAGCAAAGTGTTATTAGTGAATCCTGTGTAATTTGATTGACAGATCAGCAGAGAGCTGAGTCACGGTCTAGTCTCATGGTGACCATAACGATCATCTTCTTGCTGCCCTACCCCCTCCATCTCCTAACGTGTGCCATCCTTTGTCTTTCCTCTCTCTACCTCCCCACCGTAATCCCCATCTATCCATCTGTTGGTTCTGCTTATCGCACCCTGTCCATTAACAACAGGGAGGTGAGAGGAAGGAAAACAACAGACAGCTCCTCTCCTGGGAATGACAATCTCTAGAGGATGCTCTTTCAGTCACTGCAGCAATGCTTAAAGACAAAAGGACACGGGAGGACATATGGAAGGAACAAGTCTTTTTAGTACTGATTTTGAATATTAAGCAAATAAATAAATCATTGTACAGTATAGTATTCTTATAAAGTCAAAAGCCGACTGCATAGAGACAGACTTGTTACATCTAAAAGAATATCTGTGATCACAATAACAAGCATAACCATTTTTTTCAGCCTTTTTAAGATTGGGTAAATTTCAAAGAAAAAAACAACAACTGAGGGGATGAATTAAATTAAGAATCAATGCTTGTTTTATCTTATTTCAATTCATCTTGAGGCTGCCTTGGAAATTTGCTGAGGTCCCTTATAATGGGCCCTGGCCTCTTGGATGAGAACAACTGGCTTATATTGGCTCATATGAAAATGCTTAAATAACTGAATGCTTTAATAAATGTTTTAAAATATTCATATATGTTTTTTATTTATTTAACTAAAATTATTTTAATTGAATTTTATTTAATTTTAGTTTTTAATGGTCTTCTTGACTTAAACTGAATAGTGCAAATCTGATCAAAAAACATTATGGTTTGATTCCTCATAAAGTAATGCCCAAAGTGATGATCTAGGTAAAGGGTCGCTATTATAATATAAGGAATAACCACATAATTCAAGTACTTTACTTTTTCTCGTCTTTGTAGTTTCATAGTTTTGATAATTTTTCAATTATTCTAAAATGTTGGAAATTGCAATAAAAAGAGAAAGTAAGTGACAAAACTTCTGACTAGTAGTGAATGGACATACTTAAAAAGATACACACTAACAAGCAAGCTACAAGTAATATGGAGGCTACAGAGTGTATAGGATAGAGAAGGAGGGGGTGTTTACCATTGATATGGCAGAAAGGATCTTTTATAAGCATAACTGGACCTTAAGAGCAGAGCAAGGCTGTCCTTGACAATGTGTTTCTCTTAGCACGGCATCAGATAACTTCCTCTTTCATTATTTTCTACTTTATCAATGTCTGATAACCCTCTCAAGGACATCCTGTCCCTAAGTGCATAAACAACAGCATACAGTTTATATCCCCAGATGACACTTGTAGCACTTTACAAGTTTTTTTTTTTTTTTTTTTCACATATGAGTTATCAAAATAAAACCTTTAAAAGGAATCAGATCAAATGTAAAATAAAAAGCCTTGGCAGATAAGTATTGCTTTCATTTCACAGAAAAGGTTTGGGTGTTGAGTATTAAAAATTTCACCATTTGCAGAAGAAGGGCCTAATATTTCTTTCTGTCATTTTGTCTCCCTAGTCTGTCAACCCCCCATCTTCTGTCTTTAAGCTATAGCATAAAGTGTTGTAGCCTGACTGCACCCATCCTGTCTGTTCAATCCCCTGCAAAAGGGAGGAAACTAGTGGTCTTGTTTCTTATGTTTTTGAGGAAGTATGTCATGATACACTCAATAAATTTGCCAGTGTTCTTAGATCAACATCCTGCTGTTCAAAATCATGGCAAAAGAAATTATATTTTACCTGAGTTTTAAATGTGAGTTGTTGCTGTCTGTACTGAATGCAATAAAAAGACTATGTCTGATTGCTGAACAAATTACTCATATGAGCCAATTCTTTATAGTGAATCAAAAATATACAGCACAGCCAGTGTAGTCTTTCACAAACAGATGCCCTTTATGAGATGGTTCTTTAAATGAATAGTTCAAACAGATGATTTACTGCTTTACTTGAACAATGATAATTGGCAGTACTGAGGTACCTCTAGTCAAGGACCCCTAGTCTAAATCAAGGCTGATTCTTCATAATTTTTCTCCTTTTATACAGTGTTTCAGTATGTTATAGATCAAGTACAGTGTGTGGAATTTTCAAATCTGAGTGTGAGTTTTTACAGCTGCTTCTGTTCTGTCTGGTGGAGCAAAAAATACAGCCAAGCAGACAGACAATAACAAACAAAGAGCACCCCAGTACACAAAACACCCTCCAGTACAGTAGTAATGAGGGTCTCTATCCCATCTCTGAGCCTTTTTCCTCCCTCCCCTGAGTTCTGTCCTCACTGAGAATTGAAGGGATTTAAATGCCCTTCAGCTCTGACAAAATGGTTCTGTTCTAGAATTTAACTTACACATGTGATTGTTTTCCTCAAGGTATTGTCAGTGCTTAATAACGCACAGTAAACCTATGGCTTAGGATGATTTTAGTAATGTGTGTGCATGGATTTAGTAAATCCAGTGAAAACAGACAATAAACATACATATAGAAAATCCAGTGATATCATTTGCCGCTTGGCAGCCATATATCGGGTAAATCTCATGTTGTCCTCTTTATATCTTTGTATGCACTGAGTAAAAGCTGAATTTTCTACAGTGAGTTTCCCAAAGTTCAGGGCTGGCAGACTTCGGACAGGTTTAAGGACAAGATTTATCGAAGCCTATGCTATAAACTGTCTCTACAGTCACCAACATTCATTCTGACTTCTCTGTGTGTGAAAGGACAGCGTGCAACTTGACCTGGCTCTCTTTCAGCTGTATTTCATTCACAGCTGGAGCCAGAGCTGCCAAAACAGGCAGTGCGTCTCCAGGCTCAGTGTTATTTAACTCCCACAGAGACAGAATGGCATCAGAACTCACTCCTGCTACTCAGAAGCGGGAGTGTGAGGTTAGCTGCTCTAATGCTCAACAAAGATGGGCTCCCTGGCATAGAGAGGGGCTGAAAGCAGTCTAACCAATCACCAGCTGTGGCCCTCTGGAGGCCTTTCATCAGTTTTTGTGTCCCATTTTAAAGACAGAAGAAGCTTGCTTCCTGACTTGGAAGCTGTTGGAATATCAGTTCCTTTGAATGATTCTTTACATGAATAAGGCAGAATTGGGTTGGGGAGATCTAATATTTGGATACTGTAATGGAGAGATGAACGATACAGAGTGCACTATCGATGCAAAATGGATATTAATAAGACAAAAGAATTAGTAAATTGGAGATACGAAGCATAACTGAAGTACCTGCAATAACAGTAGAAAGAAAACCAAAGACATAGCAGCAGAAGAAACTTCAGGCAAGATGTGAAAAAGTCAATAAAATGTGAAGTCTCTGGAGTCTCTGTCCTGCAGCAAAAAGAGCATATCCATGAAAAAACACACAGCAGAACAACACACATCACCCAAATAATTTTCTCCCATATAGTCTACAAAATCTGCAATGATACCATGCTGGTCAAAATGATGCGTGTTTCATCAGTCTTGTGTAGCCATATTTTTGACTAACTGCACTAAACCTGGCACAGAAAATTAACAATCTGGCTGACAATTAAATTGACAAACAGTTTTTTTTTTTTTTTTGTGTCGTTTAGGGGCAAGAATTATCTGAAATAGACTAGATTACAGTAATAGACCAGTATGCTTTATTTACCCCTAAACATTCACAATAGTACCTTAAGGTACTATACCTTACTGCCACTGATAAGCTGTTGTACCTCTAAATATACAATTTTCGAACATTTTTAACAGTATAACTTTTTCAGGATGAAAAAAAAAAAAATTGAATAAAAAAATCAAAATGTATTCTTACTCCCAGAAGTCACGTAGCACAAGCCATTCAAATTAACATGGGCAATTTCAGCCAACACTGCCATTTTTGTGGGCAATATGCATCAGACGGTCATTAAACAAGCTGTGGGCGATCACTGGGTGTGCCGTCTGAGACTAAGACTAATGCATCAGTCCATGCATACACACAGCCCCTTGCATCTGCTAAATAAAAAGAAGTCCTCAAAATGAACATATTAACTTTTCTTGAGGCTAAACATCAATACCAGTACACCTAAATGAACATGACTTTGTTGTATTGTATAATTCACCACGTTTTCAGTTCTTGTTTTTCTTGTATGACAGTTACATAAATGCTTACAGCTAAACAGACATTATCTTATAATGTGTAGTGTACTGTCAGAAATATTCTCTGGACAGTATTGCATCAATGTCTGAAACAGAACAGACTACCTGCATTTGACAGACATATGGTGAACAGAGAGCAGAGCTAAAGGGAAGGCCAAGGAGAGAGCGCTGTCTCACTAAAGTAAAATAAATCTTGTCTGTCTGCATAGAGGTTGTCAAGAGCTAGCCAAATATCCCATTTAATCATTCAACATAATTAGAGAGAGAGAGACATTTGTTTTAACATAAGCCTGAGAACACTCCAAACAATGTCCAATGTCTTATTAACATTCTTGTGTTTATTTCTAAAAATATCACACAGCCTAATTATAATATATTAATTATATCTGAGAAGTTGTAAATCGACCAACCTCAGAAAGACAAACCAGCCTCTCATATCTTCTACACGTAGAGTCATTGTAGGACATCCTACCAAAACAAGATGCTTAAAAAATGCATTTACTCTGTTTAACATAACATAGTAAATATGACTAGTTGGTGAAACGTGGTGAACGTGAATACACAATCAACGTTTAATGAATTTAACTGTAAATTTCACAGACCCAAACGACTAAAACAAAATATAATATGCATAGAAAAATGTAACATCATAGTTATCGAACTGTATAGCAATGTAACAATAAAGTTACTCCTACAAGCAGTGGGCAATTAAATGAAGAAATTATGCACTACTGTCAGCAAGTCTTTTTTTTTCTTTAAAAGAAATTACAGTTTAATTCAATAAGAATGTATTAAATGGTGTTCTTTTGAATTTTCTATTCACTAAATAAAAAAACTATATTACAGTTTCCACAAAAATACTGCGCCGCACAAGTGTTTTAAACACTGATGATAATAGGCAATGTTACTTCAGCATTTCTGAAAATCATTCTACTTCTGAAGGAGTTTTCAGTTTTACCATTCCAGGAAGAAATTACATGATGAAACTTCTAATCATGCCATGTACTGTATATGCAACTGTACGTCTATATATCCTAAATATAGCACATAATATTCACTATTTAGGACTGGACAGTGAATGAAGAGATTAAAAAAAGAACAAAAACAGGAACATAGATGGGAGAGAACTCAGGAACAAGAAGGTAATCTTGTTATTATGTTTTCAAGTCCATAGCTGCCTAGTGGATGCACATATAGCAATAATCATCCTCCAGTGGAAACGAGGACACTTCCCCCAGACATAAGCAGACAGAGTGCAGTTGCGTCATACTTATTATATAACTCTACATTGTCTTTTAGTTTAGATCAATATGTTTTATAAACTGAATGAGATGGTGAGGAATCTGTGTGCTCGGTCAATGGCAGTAATAAACAGAAAGACATTAATAAGCAAACACAGGCATACGGTAAAGAGAGGATGGAGCAACAACTTGTACTTGTGAGGAAGATAATGTGTATATGTTAGAAAGGGAGTAACTATGTGTGTGTGCTTCAGGCAGAGAGAAAGATATTCAACCTCTAGCAATTACAGTAGCTGATGTGGGGCTGGGCCTGGGAAGAGGGAGGGAATGAAGTAGTAAGGGAGGGATGAAAGGAGGCTGTGGGAGGAGAACGCTTGGAGGAAAAAGGAAAAGAGAGAAACAGATGCAAGTAACTCAGGCCGGCAAACTAGATGCACGCAGGAAGCCGAAGAAGATATAGGCTCTTTTTGTAGATGACTGCAGAATTTAGAAGGTGCTGAGCTCAAACCGAGAGGAAAGGTAGGATATTCGCTTTAATAATTTGGAGTCAGACACTGAGGTGGAACTAATAATAAATGATGTATATTATTCTCATATATTGAATAAGAAAATATATTTTGTGGATTCATATAGAGAAATAATGTAATACAGATAAACACAGTACACAGATAGAGAGTAGTCAGCTGGTCTTTTAGACAAGTGAGCGAGTGTGAATGTACGTGCAGCATTAAATGAATAAATGTTGTTGTATGCAAATCTCAAAGGCACAGCTTTCTATAGCTGAAGGCCTCTCTCTGGTTGATTCGGTTATGGTTAAACAAACAGGACAACATGCACACAAACCGCTGAATGCTTTAGGACTGCTGTAAACATTCACACAGTAGGAGAGCTGAAAATTACACACGTGGAATTTTAAAAAAGTGATGAGGACAGAAAGATCCCAGATAGATGTAATTTCAGCAGAAACGTGATAAGCCAAACTTTTTAACTATGCTAACACAATTCCCGATTAGTCATTATAGGATATGTTAGAAATACAGACTAAGGGTTGTACATGTTCTCATACAAAAGCAGAGGGACATTCACAATGCAGTCTTTAGTCACGAGTGATATCAATCTCTCATAAAGATTCAGATCAGACACTGGTGATTTAACACTTCCTGTTCGCCTTGTGGCTACTATCTGTTCAAATCACAGCTCATTTTAGTTTGAATGGCACAGTCTCATTCATTAGAGCCTAAATTGTTGCTTGCGCATTCCTTTAGGCTAAACTACAAACAGCGGTTTGAGTTGTGAGTGAAATTTTACAAGCATCCACCAACTGCTTCCTGTTTGAGTGGTGGAGTGTTTTAAAGGGTTTCATAATAGAAAATGGAGCCAAATCAGCACTATCGGCTCCAATATCTGTATTTCACTTATCATATCAGGGTGTCTCTGTACATTTTAATTGTTATATATTTATTGACGTAGTCTGTATCTTAAAGGCCCAAGACCCCAAGTGATGTTGGGCTATTATAACAACTAGCTGGGATCTGGGTGTTGGTTTGTGTTCAATCTTGTTTACTTTGTTTCTTTTTTTTTTTCTGCTGGTCATTGCAAAAACACAGATTCAGGTTTACCACTAGTATCACACCAAAACACTTATCTTGTATATCTTGTTTTGCATTGCACATCTTAAAATATTATTCTTCACATTATGGATTTTTCACAGTCTTTAACAGTAACACATGCTCACATTTGCATCTTCAAATACACAGAGGTACCTGTCCAGGCTTGATATGGACAACTCCATCTGCCCACGTCACAATTAAAAAATAAATTTAAATAAATAAATAATAAAATTAAAAGCTAAAAAAAACTGATATCACAATACTAATCTCGTTTGTTGTCTTCCCTTGTGTTTTGCAGATGTCATGGCGGCCGACCTACCGGAGCTCCAAGTTTCGAAACGTCTATGGCAAAGTGGCCAACCGAGAGCACTGCTTCGAGGGTATCCCGATCACAAAGAACGTCCATGACAACCACTTCTGCGCGGTCAACGCCAAGTTCCTCGCCATAGTAACGGAGAGCGCGGGAGGAGGATCTTTCGTCGTTATTCCGGTCACTCAGGTAACGTTAACCACGACGACGCAGCACGCGCGCGTACCAGTGTTGTCTCTAGACATAGTTGTTTTATGGCTTACACTAAATTCATGACCTCCACAATGTAGGGCGTCAAACTAGCACAAACAGCGGCATGAATAATGCGATTTTTTCAAGAGCATTATTTTGGAGCCTATAGCAGTGAGGTCGTGTTGATGCGGAGACAGCAGTTATGGCTTTTAATGTGTGTGTGTGTGTGTGTTTGTGTGAATAAATATGAATTAAAATTCATGTTTTGAATTAAGAAATAAAATTCACCCCTGTTAAAAGAAAAAAAAGCTATCAATGTTACAATATACCCCAGTGCTCTTTGTGCTTGACGTTAATTAGCAGACAGGTATGGGAATATTAGCTAAATCAAAGTTTGAGACATAAAGCACAAAAAAGGCATTGAGGCATTACAACACGCAGTGAGCAAATATCTCTATATACAGTATGATATTATATATTTTTAAATGTAGAAAATGTGCATGTTAAGGTGAACTGTGATTAAAGTGTGCACACACTTGAACCTTGATGCAACAATCAGTGTGTCTATTTGATTGCAGGATCAAACTCATAAGCATTTATTTTAATTATACTGCAAATGTGCATAAAATCTGTCTAAAACAAAGCAATACGGAGGAGTGCTAATGGATGCTTTGGACAAATTCACATTTACATTAATTGCTAGAGAGAACATGAGCAGTGGTTACTGAATAGTGGAAAAACATAGATGAGTCATCCCTCGCCCTGTTCTTATAAATGCACATGTGGTGCACACTTAAAGAAACCCACAGGCCTCTGTCTCTCACTCTCTCTTTCTGCTGAACACTTTAGTTGGCTCTGTTGTAGAGTAATATGCATTTTCTTAGCAAGGTTTAGATTCCCTTTGCACCAATACACAGTCATTTCATGATCACCTAAGACGAAAAGATCTCTTTCAACATGGTTACATCCAGAGAGCACAATAAAGTCAAATTAATGAGTAAAATGTTGTGTTATTACCATGTTATTTTTGCAAATATCACCCTCTGAATCTGAACCATGAAGTCCCTCAGCCAGTGGCTTGACATGCTCTAAACTGAATCTTTCTGTTACCCTTTTTTACAGGCCAAGCAAAAGCCTGACTAGTGAGCAGAGAGCAGATACCTTTCCTTTGATCTCTGGCTTTAATGCTGTAAAATGGATAAGCACTGGAAGCTGTAAACTCCTGGTCACTGACACTGATATAACAGTAGTGTGAACTAATCAATGTGGACATCAGTGTGCTCTGGCTGGAACAGAACAGCTTTATATGTCTGCTTCAAAAGGAAAGATAGAAGACCGGGGTTTTGCAGGTTGAAGTGATAGTTTATCCAAAAATGAATATTCTGTCATGATTTACTCACCCCCACATGTTGTTTCAAACCTCTGTGACTTTCTTTCTTCTGCAAAAGAAGATATTTTGAAGAATGTTGGTAACCAAACAGTCACCATTGACTATTATTGTATGACAAAAAAATAAATAAATAAAAAACACACACAAGAAAAACCAATGAGACATTTTTCAAATTGTCTTCTTTTATGTTCCACAAAAAAAAGAAAGTCATGATAACAATTTTTCGGTGAGCTATCCCTTTTTGTAACAATGTTACTGACTCCTAAAGATGCAAAATGCAAAGTTAGTGAATTTAAATGAGACTACAGATTCCACCTCCACAGCAAGTGGCCAGACTGCAAGAAAAGCACAGACAGAAAAAATGACTCACACACAGTTTATCATTGACATGACAATGAGATTTTGGCGCACAGCCTCTGATGTCCCATTCTTCTCTTCAGTCATCTCCGCTCTTTATTCGGTCTATTTTTCTGTCCCTCCTCTTGAGCGCATCCGGTCATGCTACACTGCCCATTGGGCCTGCAGACCCTTGGTCATGTTCTCAGCCAACTTGGATAAACTATCAATAGCACTTTTGTGATGAACATTCAGAGTCGCCCGGTTAATGTGTGATGTAGAAGGCCAGCTTTGTGCCCTTAATGTGCTCATTCCACAGTGTTTGTGACTCCAACTGGGCTCCCAGGCCTTGGAAAAGAGCTCAGTCCCTCTGACTTCCGCATATGTGTTTCTTTGGACACCACGTGGGGCTGTTTTTTCCCAGTTTCTTCATCCTCCTTCTCCCTTGTGTCTCTGTCTTTCTCTGTCTAGCACTGACAGCTCCCTGCGAAGTTTGCATACTTACTGTAATACTGAGAAATTCTCTGTCACATCACTGAAAACTGCCATAGAGATCTAGGAAATCTCTGTGAAGCTGTTTCAAAAACTGACAGTAGTTCAGCCTTAGTTGCGTTATACTGTATGTAACCAATACTTTAAGAGTTTTGGTTTTTTAGCTTTTTATAGCCAATTTTTGTATTTAAATATGTGAAGTTTGGCAGTTCAATGCAATTTTGTGTTTGCTGTAATCCGTGTATGTAGCTTATTAAATCTCTCTAATGTGTTTATTCAATCCAAGACATTAGTCTATATTACAGGGACAACTGTCTGATTAAGAATAAGCAATTCTCGTAGTAAAATCCAGACACATAGGAGCAATATAATGGCAGAACATTGGCTTTTCAAATTGAATTCCTCATATGACAAAGGAGCTTCAGTTGTGGAATGGAAACTGCATTCAGAAACCATGATGAGATGGCCCAGGCAAAGAGAAAAAAGAAAAAGAGCATGAATAGAAGACTGTGGTATTCGCGATGATGTCATTATTAACTGTCTAACCATTTGGAAATGAAACCGTTCCTTTCCTTGACCTGCTAAGCGGCTGTTGACAGCAACTTCTGTGAATGATAATGTGTGAGGTGGTGCTGTAATGTTTGGGATGATATCAGAATTCTTAAAATAATGCAGGCTCAAACAGTCAGGCGTACAGTTACACACATATGCACACATATATAAAAGGGAGTTGGGCCATCTGGCAACACTGATAGGAAACTGCCAACCAGTTTAGACTACTTTAACATGCCCAAAAGTGCTTTTTACTAGACCCACACCCATTTTTATAATGCCCCAGTTAGCATACAGTAAGCTCAGAAAACTGAAATGCCCTTTGTTTAGAATTTTGTTCCAAAACCATGGAAAATGTTGGACTTAGAAGAATGCAGGATCATTTTGAACAGGCTTTAGAAGAGCCAGCCATGTTCTGATGATGTGTAGTGTAAAACTCCATGCTCCTCCTGCTGTCTCTGAATATTGTGTCATTAATGGCTCACCCTCATGTTGTTCCAAACCCGTAAGACATTTGTTCATCTTCAGAACACAAATTAACATATTTTTGATGAAATCTGAGAGCTTTCTGACCCAGACAGCAATGCAACTGACATGACCAAGGACCAGAAAGGTAGTAAGGACATCATTAAAATAGTCTATGTCACATGGTTCAGCCGTAATTTTATGAAGCAACGAGAATAAATAACATGCATGAATGAACAAAGACTGACACAGAAGAGAAGAATTGTTGAATAAAGTTCTCATTTTTGTTTTCTTTGCACACAAAACTTTTCTCGTAGCTTCATGTCACATGGACTAATTTAAAGATGTCCTTACTACCTTTCTGGGCCTTGAATGTGTCAGTTGTGTTGCTGTCTATGCAGGGTCAGAAAGTGCTCAGATTTCATCAAAAATATATTAATTTGAGTAACGAAGATGAATGAAGGACTTACAGGCTTGGAACGACATGAGGGTGAGTAATGAATAATAATGAAAGAATTTTCACTTTAACTATCACTTTAATTACTATTTTATAATATGCTATTATTTTGCATATACAGAATGTGCACGCAAACGATCTCATGTTTCTCTGTGATAAAAATGTAATGTAAATCTTTTTTTTATACTCTCACATGAGATGAAACAATATTTGTAGCATTTAACATTTAGAAAAATTTTATTTCTTAAGCTCTAGTACAGGGCCAGTGAATCATCACTCATTCCCTATTGTGTTTAGCACTTT
>SCHK01443058.1:16769-27060 GCA_004124795.1 Poropuntius huangchuchieni
GTGTTTCTTAAGCTCTAGTACAGTTCCAGTGAATCATCACTCATTCCCTATTGTGTTTAGCACTTTATTTGCATAGCAAAACATAGTTAAAATGTGCATTCGGAAATGTGTTTAGTGTCAGGACTCATAAATATAATAGCATCATAATCAAACCTAAACCTGATATAGCATACTCTATGGACGGTCCCTTAATAATGTTATATTGACTTAATTTATATGTAGATATTCATGTGACACTAATTGAAGAGTGGCTCAGCAGTGGCTAAGCCATAGAACTTCTCTACTAAGGAAGTTAAATTTGTCTTCTAAGAAAACACCATATTTTTTTTTTTTACAAATCTATCAGAGTTATGGCAGTCTAGACTGTAGGCACATCCACTGACATCATAATTAGTGTAATCACATGGCTGTTCCTCACGCATCATTGTGCTGCTCACAATAGAGGGTGTGGCTAAATATATTATCTCCTTTTGTCTCTGACTGTAAGATCTCAGACGGCGACTACTCAGCCAGATCTGCAGCCAACACATCTGTGTCAACAACTACCCGCTGCCAACACACTCCTACACACAAATCCGTAACTATTTTGCACAAAGAATAACAAAAAACAAGAATACAAAATGAAGTGATTAGAGAGAGAAAACTGAGAAACAAAGAGAAAGCTAGGTGTAAAAAGCAAAAGCACCTCCTTTCAACACTTTGCCCTGTGCATATATTAAATTGTCCTTCAGTGAAAATCATAATCACTGTTGTACATTAGTTGTCATGATGTTTTACCCAGTATTGGCAAATGGCAATTAAAAGGTCATTGAAATTTTTACATATTATACCTTTAGCTATTTATTTAATTATTTATTCCCCTGAGGTCAACTAAAAAGTGCTAGTAGTTTTAGTAAAGTCCTAATTTTAAGTCGCTTATTTTTTTGGTATATTTTATTTATTTTTGTTTTTATTTATTTTGTGCCTTTAATAATGCCCTGTTTGTACAAGTTGTTTTGGTTCTAATAGTTCTAATAAATTAGCTTTTTGATTTGAATTGTTTGTACCAATAAGCACAGGATCAGTCTAACCGCTATTTATAGTCTTGGAAAACACTTTGACAAATCAGAAATCCTCACATATATGCAAATATTTGAACAAGTGTAACTGAGTGCTTTGGCCTCAGTAGTAAAAGCTTTGACATTTTATAATTGGTCTTATTTTCTGTGTTCTTTAGAGTTTTGATCTCCAGTGGGAAATCAAGGACAAATTCTATTAAATGAAACCCCTCTAGCAATTGCGGTGCTAATTTAATGCAATAATCTAACACAGAGCAAATCACAGCCATGATTTCCATCATGCTAATCTAGGAGAACAACACAGAGAAAATGTGTGACAGCCGGGAGTTCATTGTTATAATGTATGCTACCAAAAAACAACATACTATTCAGTATCAAGCTGCTTTTGGGTTTTCTTTCTCTCTCTTGAAGAGATTTAAGCTTCCATTATTTCTTCAACAATGCCTTCTCTGATATTAGAGCACCAGCAGTACTATCTCTCTGCGTTGTGCTGAGGGCCTGACCTATAGATGAAGTCTTTCACAAGCAGCCCACTCAGGGTGCACTCGTGCATGACCTGAACTACAAATCCCACAGGACCTCAGAAGGAGGTCAATGGACTAAAGTGACATCAAACATTCATGACATCATGACTAACGTTCTGTCTACTACTCACCGTACGACTGTAGTTATGTAGCGCCACACAGTGGATGCTTGTGTGTATTACAATGGAGTTGTATTTGTGCAAGTGTGATACTGATAAATTGTATTAACATATATGACGTCTCATATATATATATATATATATATATATATATATATATATATATATATATATATATAAATCTTGTTATGTTTGTCCATACATTTTTTGTTTGTATTCTTAACATGAGATCAGTAACCTGTACTTCCCTCTTGCAGTTTGGCCGTATCGACCCTCACTATCCAAAGGTCTGTGGTCACCAAGGCAATGTGCTGGACATCAAATGGAATCCTTTCCATGACAATATAATCGCTTCTTGTTCAGAGGACTCTTCTGTGAGTAAACCTAATGTTCAAAATTGCCACAATAGTAAAATTAGTCAGCGTTATTTAAATAAACATTGAAACACCTTTATGAGCAATGATAACCTGTTTCAATTGTTTCTGTTTTCAGAAATGGAAAGCATTTACTTTTACATTTACAGCATTTACATGCCACAAATATCACTTAAATAGAAACTTTATGTATTAAAACCAGTACAGCACAGGGATATACATGTATAAGGAAAGGCCTGCTCAAAATCACAATAGGGAGATGATTAGATGGCTTTGAATACTTGATGACTGTAATGCCTCAGTATGTTATATTGTATTTGTCATTTGAGAGAAATTTATCCATTTATGAAGAATAATAACAAACCTGACATTAGAGTTTAAAACTGACTTAAGACTGACTTAATGGTGCTATTGATTCAAAAGTGATATTTGTGTGTGTTCTGCATGTGTATGTGAATGTGTCAGGTGCGAATATGGGAGATTCCTGATGGTGGACTGAGGAGGAATTTGACAGAGTCTGTATTAGAACTGTATGGCCACAGCAGGCGTGTGGGGCTCATAGAGTGGCACCCAACCACTAGTGGGATTCTCTTCAGTGCTGGCTATGACTACAAGGTAATGAAATCTTTTTTAACGCAATCTGGTATTTTTAGATTTTGTAATATGAGCTATACAATTAAAACATCTAACCAATATTTGATTGTTTAAAATAACAGTGTGTACAGTCAGTACTAAAAATTGTATTCTGATTGTCCAAAATATGATCATGAGAGTTCCACTTGCATAAATACAACTGTCAAAAGACTGTCCTCGAGGTACATTTATTGTGTTTTTCTCTTTCTGTAGATCCTCATTTGGAATCTTGAGATTGGAGAGCCGGTGAAAATGATTGACTGTCACACAGATGTGATACTCTGTATGTCGTTTAACACAGAGGGCAGCCTGCTGGCCACCAGCTGCAAGGACAAGAAGCTCCGCGTCATCGAGCCCCGCTCTGGCAAAGTGCTACAGGTGTGCACTTGAACAATTATGGATACAGAAACACTTGTACCAGATTTCAATCATGTTTCTTCTTAAAACTTGAATTGGCACTTTGTTTTAAAAAAAATAATTTTTACACTACTGTTCGAAAGTTTGGCATCAGATTACTTTTTTTTTTTTTTAGAAATTAATCAGAACCTACTACTTTTACTCAGCAGTGATAGTAAAGACATTTGCAGTGTTACAAAAATTTCAATTTTAAATAAATATTGTTAATTTTGAACTTTATATTCATCAATGAAACATGAAAAAGAAAATCTGCGCAACATTTTGTATAATAATACAAAATGTTTCTTGAGAACAAATCTGCATATTAGAATGATTTCTGGAATAATGACTGATGAAAAATCAGCATTACCATCACCAAAATAAATTAAAATTTAAAATATATTAAAATAGAACACGGTTTTCATATATGTATTTTTTTTTACATTAGTACTGTTTTATTTTTACTGTTATTTTGTATTAAGTAAGTAAATGCAGACTTGGTGAGCATAAGAGACTTATTTAAAAAAAAAAAAAAAAAAAATATTGACTCAAATATTTGAACAGTATTGCATTTTTTAGAATTTATAAAAATATTTCATTAACAAATGAACCATACACAGAGAATAAAACACTTTTTCTTTTATATAATAATCATAATTTTTCATGCATGATTTTGTAAATCCACTACTGAGTAAAATTTCATGTATTTTTGTTTTATTTTGTCAAGCAGGAGGCTAACTTTAAAAACCACAAAGTGAACCGTGTTGTGTTCCTAGGCAACATGAAACGACTCCTAACGACAGGTGTGTCTCGCTGGAACACACGCCAGATTGCTCTCTGGGACCAGGTGAGAAGAACCTGTGTATATGCGTGTGTGTCAGGGTTTGACCTGATCAAATATCCCCACAAGGGTAGTTAAACCTGAAATCACCTACATTCTGCGATCAGTCAATGGTCCCTCTAGGGAAAACAAATTAATAAACACAAAATATTGTCTTCATTAAAATGTAAATGCTAAAATGTGTCTGCGAGGGTCAGGGCTAGGGGTTTTTATAGTTTTAGGGGTATTTACAATATATCATTAGTTCAGTATAAAGACAAATAAAGTCAATGGAAAGGCTTCACCATGACAGATAAACAAATGTATGTGTGTTTTTGTGTGATTAATTCCCAAAACTCATCCAGAAATACACATTGTCCCTGATGTCTGCATTACCCTAAAGATTACCATGCTGAAAGTCATTATGTTTTCTTCTCAGCATCTTCCCTGTAATTATTGTGTGATAATCACATTCATTGTTCTTTGTAAGTGTAGCTAAACAGCTACACTCAACTGCAGTAATGAGAGAATGCGGGTAAAGAAGCTGGTTGCGTTGCTCTTAGTACATTGTCAGGGTTCTGAGAAAGCCTTGTTTAGCAAAAATATTTTGTAAAATGGGAAAATTGCTCTCTGCAAACCTGAGTTCAAAGTTATTTGCTCTCATACCACACTGTATCTCATGACAGGAGGATCTGTCCATGCCAATCATTGAGGAGGAGATTGACGGCCTATCAGGACTGCTTTTCCCTTTCTATGATGCAGACACACATATGCTGTACTTAGCAGGCAAGGTACATATTCTCTGTTAAGCATTCTTACATGCTTGTAATGCTTGTACTGTAAATGTTCAAGACGTCCAAAGGTTTAGGGTCAGTAAGTTTTTTTTTAACAACATAAGAAATGTTTCTTGAGCACCAATTCAACCACAAACCAGTCTTAAGTAGCATGGGTATATTTGAAGCAGTATCCAAAAATACATTGTGTGGGTCAAAATTATAGATTTTTCTTTTATGCCAAAAATCATTAGGATATTAAGTAAAGATAATATTGCACGACAATATTTAGTAAATTTCCTTTCCTTTCTTAAATATATCAAAACTTAATTTTTGATTAGTATTATGCATTGCTAAGGACTTAATTTGGACAATTTTAAAGGCGATTTTCTCAATATTTAGATTTTTTTGCACCCTCAGATTCCAGATTTTCAAGTAGTTGTATCTCTGGCAAATATTGTCCTAGCCTAAATCCTCAGTTTTAAAAAATGTACATATAAATTGACACATACACATATTAGAATGATGTCTGAAGCATCAAGTGACACTGAAGACTCAAGTAAATGCTGCTGAAAATTCAGCTTTGCCATCACAGATAAAACTTTTCAAATAGAGTTTTATCATGATAGTTTAAATTGTAATAATATTTCACAGTAATACTTTTGATTGTGTTATAAGCCTTGGTGAGCATAACAGATTTATTTAAAAAACATTTAAAAAATCCCAATCCCAAACTGCTGAATGGTATATTTAGAAATATATTAGATATATCAATATTTAGTTTCAGTTATATTGATGAATCAGTAGGGCATCATACGTTAATATAGGAGTTGCTGTGCCATCACAAATGATCACCTGAGAACTGTAATAGTCTTTGAACTGACTAAGATGGTGTAATTGCAGGGTGATGGGAACATCCGGTACTATGAGGTCACCCTGGAGAAACCCTACCTGCAGTATCTCATGGAGTTCAGGTCCCCTGCACCACAGAAAGGGCTCGGTAAAGCCTTCGATGATAACACTACACCAGCAGCATCTGTAAAATGGTGTAGGAAACTTTCCAAATTAACCCTAGAATGCAAAAACCCCAAAACAGAAACAAAACTATCTACACAAATTGATAAAGGGGATCAAAATGGCCCATATTGGATTCACTGGTTCTCTTTATAGAAATGTGTCCTTGTTTTCTTCATTTTCAATGCAATGAAAATCAAGAAATTAGGTTTTTGATAATGTTAATTTGTTCACTTTGACAGCATTCATCTGAATCTATGATCAAAATATGTAAATTATAATAGTCAGGATATCACAGAATTCTATTTTTTTTTTTATTAACAAAAATATTCCAAAAACCACACACTATCAAGTAATTTGACTGTCTTTATGCAGTATAGGGTTAAACCAGGAATTTGTATGTATAACCTTAGCAATTTTATTTTCTCATTAGTTTCTCTGTCTTAATACACCAACTATGTCTTGTGTTATGGTTTCTTCAATATCAAGACAAAACCAAGAATAAGCATGTCAGTTACCAGTGCCAACTCCTCATACGTTCCTCTCTCATGTGTGTTTCTGATAGGAGTGATGCCAAAGCATGGGCTGGATGTAGGAGCGTGCGAAGTCTTCAGGTTTTATAAGTTGGTGACTTTAAAGGGACTGATTGAGCCAATCTCTATGATTGTACCTAGAAGGGTGAGCATAAGCACCATGAAGCTATTAGTTCACAGTCCACGGTTCCCAGTTAAATGAATCATTGAGAGTTACACTGAAGAATGAGAGAAATTTTTGGTAGACATATCCCTTGTGTGAGGTCTATAGATGAGTATCCTGCCAAAATGTCTCTTTTTAAGCAAGCAGTCTGACAGGATGGAGGAATCCATCACCTCTCTGTTGCTGGTGTAACCGCCGCCTCGGTGAAATGAGAGTAGTGAGCCATGTAATAACCTCCATGTGAGACACAGCATGTCCGTTTTGTGCTCTCTGCCCATTATTGGAGGGCTTTAAAAACAATGGGAGGGACAGCCTCCTATCAACACCACAGTTTTAAAACACACCCCAATAAATCCAGTGGCAGTTCTGTTTCAGTGCAAACGGTCCTGATACCTATCACGTATCTATCATTCATGATAGAGGGCAAATCAGCAAACCTTTTAACCCAGGGGTTTTAAAATCAGGATGCAACAAGCGGGTGTGAATATTCTATATATTTGGGAAGAAAAAAATACATGTACAATTGTGTTTACCAGTATGAATATAATTATGCTTTTTTTTTTTTTTTAAGAATTGTTTTTATTTGTGTTATATCTGATTTTTTACCACTGTTGCCTTTATTTGCCATTTTTATGGAACTATTCTTTTTGTAAAGCTGCTTTGAAATTTTTATTATGCAAAGTGTTATACAAATAAATGTAAATAAAAATGTTTCTTTAGTATTTGGTTGGAAAAAAATACTCAGTGAAGGTTTTATGTTTAATATTGTAATATTTAAATATGAATTAAATATATATTTTTTTATTTTAGTAAAATGACAAAGCAAAAAAGCAAATATATAATTAATATTACTATAATTTAATTTGGCAAACAACACACTATTTTATTTCATTTTTTATCACACAATACATATTCTTTGTACTTTTAACTGCCTTTAAAATTTAGGAAGGAGATCATTGTAGTTGGAGGTTGCAGTCATTAAATGTTTTGAAAACCTCTAGTTTTACTCATACCCAAAACATTAGTAATTTTGCTTTATTTGTAGCAGAATCCTTGGAATTCAGCAAAAGCACATGAACCTGTAAGAATAAGTGCCTGAATACCTGCGATTATTTTCACTCAGATACTGAGTTACCTTTTCATCCAAAGTTTCTCACAGTACACTAATTACACATCCTGAAGCATTTCTAAGTGCTCTGCACAATGAACACAGTGATAATAGTCCTCTTTCTGTGAGCCTCTGGATTCCACATATTAGCTCAGACTGAACATTTACCTGCCCAGAGCCTAACACATCAACTAAATCTAACTATACAAATAACAGTAAATGAACAGTAAATTGAAAACCCTCTTTCTTTGCAGTCAGAGACATATCAGGAGGACATATATCCCATGACTCCTGGGACAGAACCTGCTCTGTCTGCCGATGAGTGGCTCAGTGGAATCAACCGAGGTAAAGACCTGCTGTTATTTTCAGAACAAAAATATTTGAGAAGAAAGACAAAGGCTAAAATGAATCAGATTCATGTCTATATGTACACATCTAGGTCCGGTGCTCATGTCCTTGAAAGAGGGCTACAACAAACCAAACAAGCTGGTGTTCAAGGCTCCCGTGAAGGAGAAGAAGGGTGGAGTGGTCAATGGGATTGATCTACTAGAAAACGTGCCTCCCCGTACAGAGAATGAGGTGTTACCTTAATTCTGTTTAGATTTATTATGTTTGTTGAAAGGACAATTTAGCCAGTACAGTTTCTGGCTGAGAGTTGTTTATATATGCGTGTAACCCTGTACGTTTTGCTCTGCAGCTCTTGCGGATGTTCTTCAGGCAGCAGGAAGAGTTGCGGCGACTGAAGGACGAACTTACACAGAAGGACATTAAGATTCGACAGCTTGAGCTGGAGCTCAATAACATAAGGAACAGCCCAAATATCAACAACAATAACAACAGCAGCAGCAATGGTAGCAGCATTTGACATTGGATCTGTGCTGTGTCTATTGATTTCCTAAAGTGACACACTATAAGCCCTGAGCGCTGCTGAAACACACAGGCTTCCTTTTGCCTAAAACTCCAATATCCCTGCTCTAAGACCACAGGAGAGCAAGCGCTTGTCTTTATAAAGCAGTGTTTCGCTCTGACCCCGAGTGTTGACCCCACAGCTGCTGTGTGCTAAGTCGACTTTATTGGAGTGATGATTCACTAACCCTGTGAAAACTGTCCCGTCACGTGACCTTCAGTCACACTGTCGCTTTACCTGCAGTGGATTGATTCTCTCTATGGATTGGTTTTGGTACAAGCTATTCATTGCATTATCATCTCATAATTGTAGACAAAATTTAATTAATAGAGTTATTTATTTCATTTTTTTTTTTTTGTGCTACTTAGCCTCGTACTAAACAGCTTAATAAACTCCATATAGAGAAGAAACGTGTTTTAATAAGGTCAACCAGACTTGCTTCACCCATTAAGCTGTTATCTCATGTAAACACTAGGTCTATTGCATCATTTTGATATGACCCATAGTGCTGTTTTAATGTAGAACTCAAACACCACAGTGAAGTAATCTTACACGACAGATGATATTATCCATGCTCCTCAATCTAGAAGTATTGGGTTAGTACTAATATAAGTTGGGGAATGTCTAGCTTCACATAATTTAGATCCTTCTCACGCTGTGCAATGTGAAATATGTTCCAATCAGTTTATTGAGGCAATTCAAATGGGTTTTTAAGTTAGACTTAAATGTACATTTAGCAAAATTTCACTTTGCACTAGATGAAAACAAATGGCCACAAATGGTAAAATCCAATTATGAAATGAATTAGTAATAGATGTAGTTTTAGAGACCTACACTGTAGTTCCATAAGACAGTAAAGTTTAAAGAGGACGTGAGAAAAAGAATGAGAGACAGAAATGGTTACATTTTTGATTCAGGAAGTTGAATGAATAGCTACTTCATTTTAAAGACTGACTGTGATTTATAAAGCATTGTTAGTTTGGGATTGATTTATTTATTGATTTCCGTTTTCAGTTCATACCTTCAAATGAAATGTTTCAAGTTTTCAGGTTTGTAGCTTGTAACCATGAATTTACTGTATCCTTTCCGTCCTGTAACATTCGAATTATTGACCCTTTTAAACAAATTGCTTCTTAGATGGGATGTAAGCTCTTATAAAGTGCATTGTATTTAGCTTTTAACTTTCGATGTAAACCCTTTCAAACGTTTTATCGCAAAGTGGACAAATTTCTTGTGGGCAAATATCTTATGCGCCACGGCCACGAAACACTCCAGGTGCAGTCACGCTGCTCTCTAAAGGTTACCCTATTAATTATGATTTAAAACGTTTATTTTGGAGGGACAAACTGGACCAGCTCGTTTCTAAAGTTGAATGGCACATTTACTCGAGCTGAACTGATGTGTTCAAATGTTATCCCTTTTAAAGTATATATTCAGGTCCCTAAATGAACTAGTGGTTATAAATAACCTCGCTCGACCAGCACGAAAAGGAAAGTGTGGATTTAGCAAGCGAGTGTTTGACATTTTCCTGCTGTCGCTATTTAATGAAAACAATATGAGCCTCAAGCTTTGTAAATATTTTGCTTCATAAAACAATAACACACACTCCAGCAGCTCTTGCTTCGTTATTGTATAGTAATAGCGCGTTTTGAGGAGAAAGTGCATTTTAGGTATTTTGACATTAGGGGGCGGTAAAGCCATAGTCTTGCTCATCTCAGCACATAGGCCTACTTGCTATAAAACAGACTACACAGCATCCTCTTAACATGTTAAAGAGCAGTTCAGACGCAAGCAGTAGTGCTTAGAAAACAACGGGTAATAATAACACTGGGCCTAGTTGAATGGGCCAAACAGTGAGGAACAGGTTAT
>SCHK01443060.1:0-10238 GCA_004124795.1 Poropuntius huangchuchieni
GGCTAATTTTCATTTTTGGGTGAACTATCCCTTTAATGTTGCATGGCTGAACGAAAACTGTATGGATTTGGAACAACATGCGCAAGTAAGTGATGGATATTTTCATTTTGAGTGAACTGTTCCTTCAAGAAAAGAAAAGTTTGAGACTGGAAAAGCTAAGCTGACAAGCCAAAATGGCACACGCTGTGAGACAAAGCATAAGCAATGAGTTTGATCTGTTGATAGCCTGTCTAATTTCTCTGTGGGTATACAATTAAGAAAGCTACATGTGTTTTTGCATCTTCAAACTAAAATAAACACAGCTGAGAGCTGACAAACTTGATGGGAAGCAGTTGTAATGGTGAACAGGCAAAAAAAAAAGCTGATAAGGATAAGCCTAGTTCACCCAAAAATGGAAATTTGCCCATTATTTACTCACCTTCGTAAAGATATTTTTAAAAATGCTGGTAACCAAACAGTTGACTGTAGCCATTGACTTCCATAGAAAAAAATAATAATATGGAAGTCAATGGCAACTGTCAACTCTTTTGTGATCAACAGAAGAACAAAGTTGGAACAACTTGATAATGAGTAAATGATGATAGAATTTCCATTTTTGGGTGAACTATCCCTTTAAAGAAAGTATGGTAATAAGCGAAGATAAAAGAATTGTATAAATGCATGTCTGACAGCAATCGCATTCCTAATCCAGAAGTGCTGATGAATGGGATCATGTTCCAAAAAGCACCTATGTATAAGCATGCTTGATCACAATGGATGCCATATCATATCCACAGACGTCTTTGAGACTGGCTTAGCTTCTCTGCTCTTTAAAACTTCCGCTCTGTAGCTAATACTCTGTAGTAAAAAGAGCTGTCAGAACAGGGATTAAAACCACAGTATTCTTTAACAATGACACTTCAGTCTCACACTGCCAAAATAATTACAAACACTTTCTCGTACAACGTAACCAGAGCTTTTGTGGTGTGAGACAAAGCCTTGTTTCTGTACTCTCGTTTGCACAGACAACCGAATAAATGCATATTTACACACAGAGGTTGACCGAGACAGCACGGACTTATATCTATATCTATAATGTAGACTCTGTATTTCACCATGAAAAACTTACAGTAAGTAAGAATTTTTATACATATGATTTTTATAGAATTTTCCAATTGCTGGCAAGATTTTTTTTTTTTGCAGCAATAACCACCGCAACGATATAATTACCCAAATAATAGATGGTGGTAGAGTAGGATGGTGGGTTTGCATCTCTTTAATGCTGAGAAACCAGCCAACTGTGACGTCCAATAGATTTCAAGAAACCAGGCTATTTCATAATTTCCAATTAAATTCATGTAACTCCTTTCATTACAGCTGCTTTTCCTCTATCAACTTACAACATGGTAATATAAATGTCTGTCATTCATCAGTGTGTTTCCTATCATCTTACTGGAATACCATCAACAAAATGCTTCATTCTGTATTCCTGGACTACTGTAGCATGAAGTTCATTTATCTATACGACAGTCAGGAAATGCCTGGCCGCAAGTAACCAATGCAGACATCTATAAGCTGAACTATGGCGACTTGATTGATGCGAGCACATATATATCCAGGCCTCAAGCAAATTATGATATTTTGGCAGTATATAGTTGTAAAATGCCACAGGACGTTAAAATAAGGACTAAAATCAAAGGAAAAGAAAGGGAGTGAAGAGAGAGAGAGAGAGAGTGAGGAATGCCATCGAAACCTTGGAATATGTGGAATATCCCACTTGCTCTGACGGAGCCGTGAGTCAGATGTAGTCACGCTGCCACACGGCAGCTATTCATTCATGAAGTGCTTTTTAATGAGAGCCTTGTGAGTGCGGATTTCTCTCTGATTATGGCCTTGGAAGGCGGCCTGCATTTTTAAACCATGTTTAAGTTTGCTCGCGAGAACTAAAGAGAGTTTTGAGAGAGAACCTGGTTTGAGAGAGAACCTGGTTTTCTCAGTCAGTTCATCCAGGGTCGGTCCCGCACTCTGACTGGCCCACTTTTGGGAAACAGACATAGACCACTCAAACAAACCAGCCGTGCTGGGAAAGCTTGCACATAATCATCTTCAAACCCACACAATTTTATTTAGCGGCACACTGGAGTGATTACACGAAACTTTCCCAAGAACAAAGCATTGCGTAACATTCACTTTTTCACGACTTCTTTTCCTTTCACTCTTTCTCCGCTGTTTCCCAGCCTTGGAGGAGGCGTGAGATTTAGAGACCTTGTTGCAAGGCACTGTGGGATGGCTAATCTGGGATGTGCCGCATGGAGGATTACACGGAAACAGGGGAAGCGCTGAGCTGAAGATGGAAAGGGAGGGATGGAGAGCTTCCTTTCATTTGTTTCTTGGAAAAGATCCGCACGAGGTCGCGGCAGCTGTGGAGAAGAGCTGCGATGAAAAAAAGGCAAAGAGCAGCCAGGAAGCGGATCAGAAACGCAGCTGCATCCCAACAACCCACTGACACGTGTGACGAAGCAGTCGCACATGCTGTTAGTCAGCATCCAGCGTCCCAGAGAGCTTCTCCACACGCAAGCGAAGAAAGAGAGATGGACGTGGCAACACCATCAAGATGTCAAGCTGTGCCAGACTGCAGAGGCTGGATGAAAAACTGCAGGGAGCTTGAAACTCCAGGCAGCGGCAGGAATGACAAATGCAAGACTTCATAGAACATGACAATATGAAGTCTTCCAGTCATTGGACAATAGTCAAAATCGGGTATTTTGGGGCTGATGCATTTGACTGCATAAGCATCAGACAATGTTTTTCCTGCAAAGGGAAAAAGGGCAGAGCGCTGATGTCAAAGGGTAATGTTGCTAACAGCCCTCATTTACTCTTAATACATTCTGAGGAAGTGGAGGCTCATTGTACGTGTTAGAGGTCTGAACAGGCATTAAATTGAAGCCTCAATTTAGCCTGTAAATGAGGCCCTGTGACTGAACCCGACCTGACCTTACTGGTGCTGTCAAATTTAAAGACCTAAACCCAAATTAGCTTACCATCTTTTATTTCCTCTTAGAGCAAATGGACCCAGAAGCATTCTTGTAGCCATAAAGGTTGAAAGAATATGCGAATATAAAATGCACACATAAAATATATATTGCGGCAAATCGAAATGATCACATTTACGAGATAAGTGCACATCCGCCACAATGTCGTAATTACCTCTGGGACATTTCTTTTAGCTCACAGTTGGTGTTATTAATTAAAGACTGACAGAAGCAAACTGAATCGGTGATGATTCACTTTATTGTGAATGGTTACAATTTAAGTGGTAATTGACTGAAACCAACCCAAATCTGGATTGAAACAGCTTGCTGTTAGCGTTCCCATTCATCTCAATGACACTGATCGCCCGTCTGGCTCGGGTCGGGTAGACCTCCCATGTGTGCGGCTGAAAAGCGTCTGAACAAGATGCAAAGAAAGTGGTTTTGCTCCCTCTCGTCGGTAAGAGGCCCACTAACATTAGNCGGCTGAACAAGATGCAAAGAAAGTGGTTTGTTTTGCTCCCTCTCGTCGGTAAGAGGCCCACTAACATTAGTTCTAGGTGATTTGGGAAATTATTCCAAAAGCAGTTGAACATGCTTGGACAAATAACAGCAGTGCCGCCCAATCTCAAAGGCGCTGAGTGAGCAGGTAAAACAGCTCTCGGCTAACCAATGCAGTGCTGACCTTCTCACCTATAATGCGATCAAATGATCAAGACGAAACAGTGACTGCAGGCGTCCACTGTGATTCCTCTGGACTAAAGTAAACAGGGATGTTTTTCAGCATGGGAATATAATGAGAGGATTTAAAGTAGCTTCTGACTCAGCGCTTTCTCCAATGAATAAATAAATGGAGCAGAGCATTTTCTGGCAGCATTTAAACTGAATCTAGTGTTGTGGTCGACCGTGATGGACAAGCGTGGTAGTTACAGAGGAAAATAGAAAGAAATGGTTGTTAAAACCTGGCTAGTGTACTCATTCCTTCGAGGTTAGCGGGTAGAGCGAGAAATTGAGTAAAAAATGACTGTGATAAGAATACAGATATTGGCACAGAAAGTGCATCTTAACAGTTGATATAAAATAACTTGCATATGTGTGTACTGGGAATTGAACCCATGACCTTTGTATTGCAAATGCAATGCTCTACCTGTTTAACTACAATGGACAAAGCATATTTCAGTGTTGCAGTCAAGACCAGATCATTAAAATCCAACTTAAGACAAAGACCATAAGAGGGTTGAGTTCAAATCAAGACAGAGAGCAAAAAGGGGGTTGAGTTTCAGTCAAGATCATGACCAATTTAAAACCAAGAGAGGGGCTAGTCCGAGTCAAGAAGAGGGTCGAGTCCAAGCCTTGACCATGACAAGACCAAGACAATGAAAATGTGATTTTGAACTCAAACTCAAATAAGCTGGTTTTGACTACAACACTGACAAGACAGGACCAAGAGCAAAAACGTTACTTCTTCTTTTTCCTCCTTCGAGCATTTTCTTTTGGGATATCGTCCAAACATAATGAGTAATAACTGAATTAGCTTTTCCCCAAAAGTGGTTTTAAAACATCAAGGTGATTTGACGGTAAGCGGTCATAAATCGTTGATTGTGGGTGTGCTGGTCCTGTGCTGAGTGGGTTGTTGAACTGTCATTATCCGTCATTAGACTAATGCAGTCAGGCGCTAAGCCCTCGTCAGACCTCGAGTCAGTTCCTGCAGACCTTGTCTTGCCGTCTGTGAGAGAACAGAGTCATTTAACATGCACTGGCTGATCTTCATTAGCCGTGAGATTGTCCAAACATGGCACAAACCTCACCACCCACATATCTCAACACTCAGAGTCAGATTTTAAAGTCCATATGTGAAGCCTAATTGGCATTCCTGTAACACAAGACAAAAAACTGCTTTTTTACACATCAGATGTCTTTCAGATGTGTTTGAAGCCGGCAAACACAGTTCAAAAATAAAAAATTAAATTAATAGAATAATTGCATATAAAAATAATTGCGCATTAACAATGCAATATAAATTATTAACACAATAAAAATATCTGGCTCTTGACAGAGCAGGGCATTATTGATAAACTAATTTTATGGAAAAACAATAAATAAATAAATAAAAATGAATGTGCTAGCATACCGTCTGTCTGCACTGTCAACAACAGTTTGGCATGAAGCTTGAATGTTAAGTATGACATTGAGGGAAAAGGTATTAACTTTCCGATTGAGATTTTATGGGTGCTTCTCAGAGATAAGCCTAGAAGCCATAAAGATATTATCATACAATAACTGTGTCATCAACCAGCCAGCAGGACTTAATGCATTTGAAGCATGCCGTGAAATCCAGACAAAGCAAATCCAAACAGAGTGCACACGAATAAAACATGATTGTGATGCTTCATGGATTAGGGTCGCTGGGCTACTGCATGTTATCACATACGTATTCCAAAAATCTAAATAAAACAATAAACCACAGAATGTATTGCACTTATGACTGAAGGGACTATTTATATTTCCAAAAGAAGCACCACATGCATCCAGAGCTTGGATCTTCAAATCAATCAAGGCTTCAATCTATCTTTCCCTTAGGATTTCTTACCTGCTTGGCCGAGAGGTCCTTCTTTGAGGGCATGCTCGGGCTGGAAGTGGGGGTCACCGGGGCGCTGCGACTGCCCCTTTTGAACAACGATCGCACATTCTCCAACCACCTCATCTTGGAAAATAACTCCGATTTTCAAGAAGTTTGGATTTCCCAAAGTTGAAGTAGGCCTGAAGAACTTGAAAGAGCAGTTTGGAACTCTGAGATCTTCTGAAGAAGTCCTGCTAGATGTGTCCAGAGGTATAGATGGAGAAGAGGCCAGATACAGGAGCAGATTACAGAGCAGACTGGTTATGATCTGCTTTACAGGTCTTGTCGTTCTCTGATCCCCCTCCTGCCTTCGCTCCACCAGCCACCAGCAGAGTGACACTCAATCCTTTTTCTGCATTTCTCCTGCCACCATCTGTCGCTTTTCCTTTCGCCCCCTCCCGATCCCTGTCTCTGTCTCTCTCCTTCTCTGCCACCCCTCCCCCCATTTCTTGCCCTTCGAAAGACCCCATCTTTCCTCTCTGCATCTGACCGAGCACAGACCCCTGGGGTGTCTCATGTTGTAATTGAGATCACTGAGTTGATTCAGTGGCATTCAGCCTAGCACTCAGATTCCTGAACACAAACTAAGCCTTAATACAATACAATCACACTGTATATGCTAGGTAGCTTAGCTTTAGCATAACAAAGCATTGGCGGCAGGTACTAT
Organism: Poropuntius huangchuchieni; assembly: GCA_004124795.1. Taxonomy (NCBI): domain Eukaryota; kingdom Metazoa; phylum Chordata; class Actinopteri; order Cypriniformes; family Cyprinidae; genus Poropuntius; species Poropuntius huangchuchieni. The sequence continues at coordinate 6,296 of SCHK01443060.1, forward strand.
AGACAGTCTCTTTAAACCAGAACAGACTGGAAGTAATGGCTTAGAGCATACTGGACAGAATGAAGAATGCTAAGCCGCAGATATGGGCACTCAGTGTGCCAGACCCCCAACTGTTTCTGACACAGCCGGATCAGTGGTTTCCAATGGCTAACAAATATCCCAACATGCTCTCTGTTGTTGCAGGCATGTGTGCTTTTGTTTTTAAATGTCTTCAAATAATCATTGAGAGACAAAACTAAGAAAACAAAAGGAAGTTAGGATATAGTTACAGTTCACCCAGAAATGACAGTGACAGTCAGTGGGGTCCAGTGTTGTTTTGGAACCCTTCAGCTTTAATTGTATGCATTAAAACGAGCTGGAGCATTCTTTAAAATATCTTCTTTTGTGTCATACAGGTCTGACATGATATGAGGATGAGTAAATGATGAAAGTGTTTTTTTTTTTGATGAGCTATCCCTTTAACTGGCTATAAAGAGTAGCACTGTATGCATGGATACACTCAGTCCCAGCGGTATGTGTCTGATCTTCAATTAAACGCTGTCCTGGAGCATCTTGTCAAACTCTTTTATGCTCTACGTGCCTTCACAGTGTCTTCGTGAAGACATGAAGAGAGACACATTGGAAAACTTCTGACAAGGACAGGATAGGACATGAGACCAGACAAAGTCAATATTATATACAAAATGAATGCAGATTAATAGCACTCTATATTGAATATTCTATTATATGCTGTTTACTGCTTACGACACACCTGTCTTCCAAGGAGCTAGTTTTTTTTTATTGCAAGGCAATGCCTTTGACTTTCAGACGCTTTTTAAGGCTCCATGTTTGACTTTTAAAAGAAACAAATGTGTCATATTTCCAGATTTGAAGCACTTAAATAACATAATGAGCTAACAATGTAATATTCCAATAATCTATTTTTAAGAGAAATGTTTTACTGCTGGATGCAAATTTTTAAAATAATTTTTTTCCCCACTAAAATTGTCAGGATATAGTCTGGGTTTGCAGTTTTTTCATTTTCTGTGAAGGATACATGCAATGCTGCCTTTAAATTTGGCTAAAATGGGTATCATAAGCCAGTATAATTCTGCAGTTGTAACAGCCCTTTAATTGAGAGGTAGAAATGATGCCTTAAAATGTTGTCTATGCAGAAAGCATGCTGAGTTTTGGAACAACAACAAAAAATTTGGAACTACTGTGACCTTCAACTGAAAACTGTAAAAACAGGAAAATATTTAGGGATATGTCTATCAAATACATCTAAAAAAAGTTGCAGAAAAAAGAAAAAGGAAGGCAAAAACATGGTCAGTGTCAGTTACAGCTTAAAGTGCATATCTGAAATGACCTGTTTTCAGTATGTGTGTCATAACGTTAATAATTCGGCATTGGGAGAGGCATGTTTGACAGGGCCAGACACGCAGGCTGCACCATCTGTGGCCCACGGCTCCGGCCCTACTGTCTGCGGAGAGCTGGATACTACAAAGCAGAAATCATATGGAAAGCTTTGGCTTAACTTGTCTTGGTAATCTCTTTCATATACCACCACGACTTCACACTGCGAATGACTGTGCCAAACCGCATTTTACTTGTGCTTTTGGAAGGATGAACGTGAGAACAGGGAGTGATATATTTTATGAGGCAAATAAGATGTGTCAAAATGCGGTTATTCAGCAAAGAATAGAACAAATCTTGCACCAGAGACTCAAATAATCTCCTCATCTTTGTCTCAGTGGGTTTACCTTCTCATTTCCCATTATGCTGCATGTTTAGCATCTAACCATTGCAGACTGGTCGCGGGGGATACGCATTTGTCATACGTAATGTGTTTTGTGTTTACATGCCAGCACGTAATAGACTTGCTCTGTATGTAAAATCATTCAGCTCCGGCCTCGTAACAATCCAATTAAGCTTTAAACGAAGCCAAACAGAACAATATCCCAGTTTAAATGAGCCCAGAGGGAGGGCAAAGAACAATGGATGGAGAAAGTACTCCTCAGCTGCTTCACTGGAGTCTGTTTTAGATGTTATTATGAATATAACTCACCCAAAGCCCCTGAAATGAATGGATTTACTCTTGGCAGATCCAGATCATTCAGAACAGGAAGACCCCATATCTGCTTCATTTGCAGCATCTGCTGAGCTAAAACAAGCGAAATAAGCCTGGCACGAGTGTAAAAATAAATCAATTGATTTGCTGTGCGGGCAAGTGAGCATTTTAGAGGGAGAGGGTATGTGTTAAGACTTCACACGTTGAGTGCTTTAAAACAGATGGTTTGAAGACCGGCTGGAATAGCGCGCTGTTTCCAAACTCAACTTTCAGCAACGCAATTATGGGCTGAATCAGAAAAATCAACTTATTTAGATGTGTGGTTAGATGAATTTAGAAACATCACAGTGTTTACGAAGCAAAAGACAAGCAGTTGTGCTCCATAAATCTCCCCGCAATCTTCAGTTAGATTTCCAGTTATGCTACTTCCAAATTACACCACAAGCATCTGTTGACCAAACAGTGATTTTCGGAAGTTCAATACTATTGACATCATAGAGCAACATGGGAATAAATTTTTTTCCCCATTACAGTCATTTCTATTACAGACTTAAATGTCATAAAGCAGACTTATTTACTCATAAGCAGAAATATTTTTCATTTTAATCTTTTTTATTTTATTTTGAAACTAAATCCGTGCCAAAATATGCTGCACAAACGGTTAAGATCAGGGGCTTTGTTAAAAAAGCCTCAAGTGCTCTTTCCTAACATTGCAATTCTTTAGCAGAATTTGCAGAGCGGAAGGTGCTATACATCATAGTCAGGGACAGCAGTAAGTTTGGCAAACATTGCCAAATACTATTGTATTAGGCTACTTCACACACTGGCTGAGCAGACTGAGTTTCTGATCACCTAGTGCTCATCACCGACATGTAAAAGTGGATGATTCCACAAATCCAATCCTGAAGAGCCATTCCCCTGAGTTTATCTCCAAACCTAATCAAAGATACCAGCTAGCTAAGCTAATCAAGGTCTTTAGAGTAACTAGAAAAATCACAGGTACTGTAGGTGATTGATCAGGGTTTGAGCTAAGCTATGTAGATCAGTTGCCCTTCAGGGCAGGATTAGAGGAACGCTTCACAACTAAACCTCTGTGATTTCACAAAGCTTCATACCTTTAGAAAGAGTCATTTTTTTCCCCACAGATTCAACAGATTTGAATTTCTGAAAGTTACTGTATGTTTTCATAGTACATCAAGCTATTTTATCTCAGAGGAAAATTTGATTCCTCATGATGTGACCCTATGAAACAAAGTCCAGGATGTAGAATATACTGCCAGTACACTCTTTCACAGAAAAATAAACACTATCTTCGCCTAACCAACCAGGACTGTGGTTGCTCCAACAACAGCAAATGGTGGTTAGGCCTTGGCTCCATTTCACGAGGGATCCAGCCAGGCTTCCCTCAGCCTCTGCAGACCCCAAGGTAAAGAGGGCCGGGTCTGGGGACGTTGGTTTGGATCCTCTCCCTGCACTTCAGCTATCCCACCGCTGCTTTTCAGCACTCACTCCATGGTGAGCGCCTGCCGGGGACCTGGTCTTTCATCCCGGGCCAGGCGGCTAGAAGGAAAATCAATAGGGCCGTAACCATCTCCCCATAAGAAAGCCATTAGCACAAACCAAGCCATGCAGCCCTATTCATACACATGCAGAAAAAACAGGGTCATTTCTTTTCAACTGCAAGGGTGAAAACGACAGACTTTTGTAAAAGGAAGAGATTTATGTTTTTTTTCCCCTATAATTTATATTTTACATAATAAAAATATTAGTGCTGTCAAACGATTCATCGCATCCAAAATAAAAGTTTTTGTTCACATAATACATGAGTGTGTCCTGTGTATATTTATTATACATATATCAATACAAACACATGCATGTATATATTTAAGAAAA
>SCHK01443070.1:1245-11614 GCA_004124795.1 Poropuntius huangchuchieni
ACAATATGTAACGATGTAAAAATGTGTGATTGATACAGGTGTGTACACCCCTTTTCAAAAGTTTGTCAAAAGTCTCTTATGCTATTCAGTAAAGAATTCTGAAACAAAGTATCATAATTAAGCAGCAAAAACAAAGAACTATTATTAATTACAGAGTATCAATAATAATTGATAATAGCTGAGCATTTTAAAATAAAAAAAGTTATTTTAAATTATAATTTTAAATAATATTTCAAAATAATATTTTAAAATGTAATAATATATAATATATGTAAAAGATTTATTTTAGCGCTTTTGCCTTTTTATTAGGATAGGACAGTATATGTGAAAGGAGGGGGACGGGATTGGAAAAGGTCCACGAGCCAGGACTCAAACTCGGCATACCCGAATTGTAAAGCTGCTATATGTCAGCATGCTAACCACGAGGCTATTAGCACCAAAAATTATTCCAAACTTTTGACTAGAACTGTATATTTGTATGTGCATAAACTGCTCAGTCATGACAGGTGCATCTGATGAGCCAAAGCCATTAAAATCACAGAGCATTCAGGAGAATGAAGCATGATCAAAGCTCAGCTTGACTCCTGTAATTGCCCTCTGATTCAACTCCAACGCGCACACACACACATACACACCAATTACCAAACACAATTTCAAGTCGACCATTGCAAAAAGGTCAATAGATCATAATAATAGCAGCAATATCATCATGGGAACACAAGGGCTATTTTGGGTTGAATAGCAAGCCAGTCATGCGTAAAAATTGGTGGTCCTAAATTAACTTTTGAAGTCTCTTTGTAGGATGTGGAATTTGCCTTGATATTTACCATCAATCTGTATTTCGTTTTTTGCGTCACACTATGCACCCAAAGAATTGCATTCAATTTCATTGTAGATTCAAGAACCAAAGTGTGAGTAGGAAGAAAATAAAAGTGTAAGCATGCCATTGACAGCAAGATAATTGTAGAAAAGAAAACATTATTTTGCTTGAAATGAAATTTTTATTTTTATTATCTTTCACTGCAATATACTGACATCAGGGGTGCATTTCCCAAAAACAACCATGGTCGCAAGTTCTGTCATTACCCATAGAGTTCAATGGAACTAACCACCATAGTTAGCTAACGATGCTTTTGGGAAACGCACCCCAGATTGACTCCATACTGATAACTCATGTGGATTCGAAGTTACCATATTGGCTCAAATGATTTGAAATTTTGATAATAATAGTGGAAAGAGTAAGACTAAAATACCTTAAACCAAACATGAATGGTGTTTAAACTATAACAAATCTGTTCTGTCTCTTTATATGTCTACAAACCAATTTGATGAGTAATACAATGTTTATGGATGTTACCACAATAAAACTCACCACAGTCCTTCTCGTCACTGCGGTCATAGCAGTCGGGTAAGCCGTCACATTTAGCATTTTTCTTAAGAATGCAGGCCCCATTGCCACATTGGTAACTGACTCCAGAGCAGCTAGTCTCTGCACAGTCAACACATTAATCACTGTACATACAATTAACACATCTCAAAGTGGGAATGTTTAAATAGCTTTCACATTACCCTGAGTACAGTTGGTCTCATCTTTACCACTGGAACAGTCCATCTCTCCATTACAGATGTATAATGGGTGCAAAGGGGATGAACCTCCACAGATTTTAGGAGGTTTAGCTGTTGGATAAAGATAACTGATAATAAAATGATGAATACTGACAAAATTTACTATTGTAGAACAACTGGGTTCACGTGATTTTGTGGTTAACGTACAACAAAAAATCTCATCGCTTTCATCCTGACAGTCATCCAGTCCATCACAGCGCCTGAACTTCTCCACGCACAGACCTGTGGAGCACAGGAAGTGACCCTCTGGACATGCTTGAAAAAAAAAGAAAAACAAGACCAGAGTAAGAACATTTGGTGCCATGAGTCATTTTAGTGACTTATAACATATTCTTCCTTTGCTCGTAAGTGAGAATGTACTTCTGATGAGAAATGACTATTGAAATTGTTCTGCATTTCCTCCATTTCAGCAGCATTGTTCTTACGCTGGCTGGGGTTGTAGCTGCTGTAAGTGGCACTGAAGGGTTGGTCGGCGTTTCGTGAGCTGCAGCGGAAAACCACTTCAGCTTTTTGCGAAGGAATACGGAAGACGGTTGAATGGTCAATGTAATTTCCACAGTATCTGTAAATCAGTTGCAGTTATTTCTATACCAGCTCAAAATATGACTTACTATCAACATTAAAGGAACAGATCACCAAAAGTAACATCTGTCACTATTTACTCACCATAATGTTGTTTCAAATCTGTTTGACCATCTTCTGTGGCAAAACATTTGGGTTGTATGGAACGTTTTTATGGGTCTTTTTTGGTGTTTGGTCAGTGTGAACTATTTTAACTACTTTAAAAGATCAAATTTTTGCTTTCACATAGTAAAAAGTAAAATTTGCTGCGTAAAAAATGATAATAGTTTTTCTTTGGGGAGGGGGGTGGATATTAATACTCAAATGAAGTGTACTTTAACAAAAAAAATCTAAAGATGATTCAGTTGGATATATCACTTACATGATCTCATTGACTTTCCACCAGCCGTGTTCACAGTTTTGCAAGTCTTTTAGTTTTAGCATGTAGTTCTGGAACCTGAGAGCCACACCAAGAGCACCGCTGGGCATCTGACACATAAACACCCGACATAAAAACACCCATTTGTCACATGGATGCTGTTGATAATATTGCTACACTTTAAAAAAAGCTTTTGATTGGGTGCAGTACCTGAAACATCCAGGTGCAAGAGCACTGACGGGGCAACAGACTGGGGTAGAATGGACTGGTTATCACTCCAGCATCACCTGGGCCAGCGGGTAATGCTATCATATTCATACACTCTGTGTATGGAAAAGACGAAAGGGCCTCAGGATCACAATCAGACATACAAACATACAGATACTTTAGTCAAGGGACTCACGCTCTTCCATGAGAGCCTGGAAGAATCCTCGGAAGATCTTGTTGCCTTGAGTGAGTCTGAAGGAGAGCAGCATGACATTGGAGGTGGAGACCAATGAGATCGGGGCTGACACTGATTCACAAAACCTTTCAAAAGAATGCATTTTTTGTCAATTACTTCTGTTTTTCTTGACAATCTGTTCTGGAGCATTTGAATCTGTTGCATTGATTTACCCTAAAATCTCCCCCAAAATCTTAAAAGTTATATATATAATTACAATAAAGCATTCTACTCTACCTGTACAGAATCATGCCTCTCATGGGAAGCAGAGAGTCATACACGGTGAGGGCATCATAAACGCAGTCACTAGGGTCAATGCGAAAGCTCTTCACAGTGAGACGGATGACGGAGCCTGGAGCACTTGTCAGTTTGATGTAGCAGCTCAAGCCTCCCCATGAGGAGAACACATTGAGGGGTATACTCACATCAGGAACGCCTGCGTACAGCTTATCCACACACTGAGAGCCTGGACACACAGATTATAACAGCATACATCATACACAGAATTGCAATAATACAGTACAAGATTCTGTAAATAAAACTAGACATTCAAAATGTCTTTGTGCGGGGTTGGGTAAGATTTAGAATTTTAGAATCACAATTTAAAGTGTGTATTTGAATTGAACTGGCATACAGGATCTTGAACTGGAATCAGTTTTCAAGACTCTCATTAGTCCAATACAAGTTTTAAGACAAAATATAATATATTTACTTCCTACAAATTAATATACATATACATATTTCTAAACATTCAAATCAGTTAAAGTATTACATCTATTTAAATTTATAAAACATTTATTTAAAAATATATATTGACATGTTTGGTTCCATTTTGAAGACTGGGATAAATTAGCGATATTTAAAAACATACTGACCGACTTCTAACTTTTCAATGGTAGTGTGTTACGTTTTTAAAACTCAAATTTCAATTTTGCATTCTTTCTGTAACCTTAAATGTAAATTCAAGTGAATAAACTAGAATTTAAAAAACAGTTCTGAATTGTGCACAACCTTGGTTTGTCATGTTTATATACTTATCAGTTTTGAGTCACTCACCCACAGCTGTTGATGTGTAATCTGAGCGTAAAGCAACTGGGAAAACAAGAAAACAGAAATTGAAAATTAAAATATTTTTTGAGCTGAAATCATTCACAAAAAATTGTACAAGGAATATGTGCACAAAGTGTATCATTCTGTAAAGAATGTTAAAGGTGGCAGAGATTACCATTAACAAGAATGGAGTCAATGTCCACAGGAAGACCCTGCAGGAAGCCCACTGAAGACCTGTTCTTCAGACTCATGTACACAGAGTCTTTGAGGATGGCACTCACACAGTCCTCACACACTGATGGAGTCTTCAAATGCGGCACCACGAAGATCATCCAGAAATGCACCAGTACACCACCTTGATTGTTATTACTGAAGACGAGAAGTCACAGATTACAGTGTGAGATTTCAAGTACTATTTACTGAAAAAAAGTCTTCATGTTGACTTTAAATGTGAACTTTCAAATGAAGAATGTCAAAATAGCAAATTAAGTAGTGCAGACTTTCAATGGATACTTTATTAAACTTATAAACCTTCAAAATCTTCCTAGCAGAGTAATACTGGAGTGACTGTACCTCAGATCAGAGATGACGGTTTGTTTGTAGAGTCTGGACACTGATGATGTTCGGTATACGCTGGTTATCTTATTGGATTAAAATGTTAGGGTGAGGGTTTTAATGGTTTTTAAGGCCTTTTATTTTTATGACATATTTATGGTGTGTCACTCACCACATGCTGAATGCGGTTTGCCATGGACACAAACTCACTGGAGTCAGCGTGCCGGTACTCTGGTATAAACTCAACGTTGGCAACACGGAACATACCAGCAAAATACACACCACTGTTGCTCTCTCTCCGGACTACAAAACACAGAGTGCGCATTTCAGTTCAATTAGTTAAACTGTGGAAATAACTTTGTATACACTTGTGAAAGTACAGTGTTAAAAAGAGCACTTATTATGGAAAAATGACTTTAAAATATACTTAAGTGCTAACTGAATGTAATGTTTCGGACCCTTAACTCAAATGATATTTCTTTTTTGAAAAATAATGAGTCAAATGTACTGACAAGCACTGTTAAAATGACAATATACTTTAATGTTAATTCTACTGAAACTTTAATGTCATGCATTTTAATATGATGGATAGTAATGATAAATTTGCAATCTAATACATTTAAAATATATTAACTTCACATGATTATCAGAAATAAATCATTTATAATAATAAACAGCTAAATTTACAATCAAGTCAACATTAAAATAGGTGACAATATTACTAAGCACACATTTTAAGTGTACTTAAGTGTATTAGGAAGCAGTCATGAAAGTGTACTTTCTTTAAGAACACTTAAGTGGCCTTTTATTTCTTTAATATGATATTATCAGGTAATTTATTTTAAAAAATACTTTTAAGATTTGATGTATACTTAAGTACAATTAAGCACACTTCTTTTTCAAAAGGTTATGAACAGTATATTCGTCTTTGTGTTTAGCTTACATATAAAAACCCACAGAAGTGACCACATTATCACCACAACGACAAACACCACCACTGTGATGAGGATGGCCAGATTCTGTAGTTCAAATATTGGGTTTTTCTTCTTTATCTTTTTTGCTCTTCTTCTGCGTCTGTTGTATCTTCTGCATAGTTTATTAAGAGTTGCGTCCACCGTAGCCACTTCCACGGACACATCAGCTACCTGAAACCACAGGTATGTATCACATTCTGATCTGATGTAACACTTGAACCAAAAAGCTATCTGCTGTTAATGGAGAATCGATAGTGTGATGACCTGGATTATGGTGATTTGCAAGAGTAATTTTATTACACAATGCAAGAATCATAAAGATATCAAACATTACACCACCAAAGTGCTGATGTCATTTCAGGACTCAACATCTTTCACTTTTCTCGAGTAAGACATCTATGTCTCACATTTTTAAGGGTTCAAAAAAAAAATAATAAGTGGGAAATCAGTGGCCTCGGTTTCGGACTTAAGGTGTGTGTTGTGGCCTTATCACAAACAGATATTATTGCAATGAGCGGTTAGAGTTACATGGTAAAGTCACTCAGTAATTCTGAGAGAGATCCAACTGGGTTACAAAATCCACCTCACTGTGAGCTCACAATGACCTAATGGGCAACTGCCTCAGTCATTTCCCTCACAGTAAATTATACAACCAAATACCGCAATCTCTATCTTTCCAGCCTGATAGATGCATTTAGGCCAGGGTTTTCTAGAATATAATATGAACATATATTTTATGTCTAAACTACATTATTGAAGTGGATCATAACCTTTCATCAAACTTGTCCTAAAACCTCAATTCAAAATGCGTTCTTGTCTTAGGACAACTCTGATTAACTTTTTTGATCCACTTCAGATGTTGACTAGGGCCTACTTTATTTTCATGACATGGACACAGTCCCATATCCTATATATGGGGTCATCCACTGGTGTCAACATGAACGTTTATTTTTATTTTTTTTTAATTTAATTAAATTATCCCATACTCAAATTTAAAGTTCACATCAACCTACAAAAGAGTGTGGTAACACTAGGGTATTTTTGAAGAACATAGGTTGCACTAATTAATAACTCCGATAAATACCAAAGGGCTTACTGTGGTATTACCAACTGATTTACTGGATATAACTTTTTAAGCAAATTTCATTAGACCTAAATAAACATTTCTGAAGGGCAAGTTAGAGTGGAACCAAGGGACAAGAGTCTACTACAGTCTGCACTGGTCGGTTCCCTTGTGTTTTGGGACCATCACCATGAGTGTTGTGGTTGTCCAGTCATACATTATTTACACGATGTCATCCCATCTCTTTCGCTGTATTTAATTTACAACGAGACAATAAGGGTTACAATTCTTTACGAGACTTAATATTTTTCAGAAACCCATGAACTGTGTTTTATTTGACATCAAGTACGTTTCATGTTCGCCTACTCAAAATTTAGTCGAAACACAAAAATACATAGGGACCGTCTACGAAGTATATACGATAAAGGTAGAAAAACGTGTAATGGCTCTGTCACAATTAATTAAGACGAGCAAAGTACAGATGTACACACATACACACAGATACTTCCGTTTCATGCATTTTGGTATTTTCCTCTGTGTAAATTATTTGCATAAACTTTCAATGACAGAGACATTGAACATTTTTGGCGTAGTCGGAACCCACATTACAGACGGTCCCTATCTTTCGCCTTGGAGGTATGGTGATTATACACACTGCAATTCATCCAGGGAAGTTAAAAAATATATATTGTAATGATATGAGATGATAACATTAGATAAACTATTATGCAATTATGTATTCTAGTGATCAAATGACGTTTTTCAAGTCTTACTACCTGACAAATGTCAAACAAAGCTCAAGCCTTTAACTTAATAGCTCTAAATTCATCATTTCAGCAGAGATCAAAATGCTTTACCCCTCACAGAAACGACCATGGTGACTGCAGTTTACGATAAAATAACGCAGTTACAGTTACTGTTATTATAATAAAAATATAACTTAAAAAATCAATGCAATCAAAAATCACATGGATACCTCACACTCTTTTTATATTACGATTTCGCAGTAACAATAAATAAAGTGTGTTATTTTGTCGGAAACTATGGTTATTAAAGATATTTAAGGGGTCCAGCAGCATGAATTACTCACACTTGTGGCTTCTTCTTGGGCCGCATCATCGTCGCTCTGCGCGCTTTCTTCTCGCGCCGTCTCCATGGCGTGCAGTCATTCATTCGGACAGGCAATCTTAAATGCTCGGATCAAATCCAGCATTGTTAAAACAGTTTTCCCCAAAATGCCTGTCTGCACTTTCAACGTGAACGCGAGCAGCGGAATGAAGGCAAGCGACACGAGGCGTTTCGTTTCCACCTAACAGTGTAACTGTATCCAGGCAGGTGTGCAGACAGTGAGCCTTGTGTTCACTTATCCTATAGATGCATTCAGCTCCTTTGTACCATAGAGACAATCTTATATATAAAAATCAATAGGTGATATATTTAAGCACTTGCAGGCACTGTACATTTGGTTCAAGTTTATTTACATAATGATAGATGTTAGTGTTTGCTGTCTTTACACGTTCCAAGGCTCCAGCCTCAGGTAAAGCAATAAAATTATATAGACATGTAGCTAAAAAGCAGAATACAATTCTTTGTCATAAAAGACGTACATTTAGGCGAGGTGACGGATGGGAGAAACCCAATGGGAAGCAGCTTTTTGACCATATCAGTAAAATGACATGACAAAAAAAATAACTAACACTTTCCACACTAACACACTGACTTAAGGCTAAATAATGAGCCTTTATACTGAGGCACATATGTCATTGTACGCACATATGTATATAAATATACATATTAATGTGTATGCATTTAAATATGACATAAAAACAGATGTGTAGTCCGGTAATATTTCATTATTTATGGATCTCATCAAAGCATTGTAAAAACACTAAATGTTGTCTGAAGTGTCTCTTTTTGTCATTTCCTGAAGAGGGCGCTGCGTGCAAGTGAGTAGAGCAGGTGAGTTGGTTTCTTCTTTGGCTCTGCTAAAGAGAAGACCTGCTGCTGTGGGATGCTGGTTGGCACAGTCACGTGTCGCTGATGGAGAGGATGTAGCGGCTGATGGTGAGGCGGCACAGGATGATCAGAATAATTCATTTCTGGAAAAGCACAGACACAAAAGGTGAGTGAGTATGACTTCATCATGGTATTAAAATGTAATCTTAACCAACAGTTTTTGAAAATCATTTAATTTCCGATGTATACATATTGTCTAGACAGAAAATAGATGAAAATAGCTGCCTGGGACCATGGACAAGATGGTGACTGAATGACTAAAAACTAAAAGAAAATACATTTTGTGACGACCAACTGAAATAAAATAAAAATGTCCACAGATTTAGGGTTTTTTTTATATATGGTACTTCATAAAACCTAAAACCTGCAAGTATTAAAGATGAAAATGCCTTTAGAAACTTAACAGCTTTCTAATCTTAATTTAACATCGAAAATTAACATTAAACATTTTTACATAATATCAGCTCATTATCTTTTGACATCCTAAATATTAAACCTAAAATAAAATCTAAAGAAAACTTAAAAAAAAAAAAATAAATAAATAAAAAATAAACTAAAATGAAAAACTAACAATAGCGACAAATTACAATAACAAAAAGAAAAAAGAAAAACTGAAACTTAACTAAAACCGACTAAATTAAATTGTCCAAAAATTAATTTGTAGTTTTTGAAAAATGGTTTATCTCATCTGTATTGAACATGAAAATGTCTCTAGATAAACAGTTTTAAATAAATCTTTTAAATCTAAATTAAAAACCTCAAAATTAAAAAATAGAAAATAAAATAAAAACTCAACTAAATTGGAAAAGATGCTTTAGAACTGAAATGAAAATAACAAAATAATAATACAAATAAATTCTACAATAAAATCAAATTAAAATCTATTAAAACTCTGCTTTGACCTCCAGTTCAAACAAGACAACAAAGATACATACTCTTCATATTTCCTTGTTTAGTTTTCCTGGCGTTGTGAACTGCTTGCTTCCTCTGAGCCTCAGTAATCTCCATCCCTGAAAAGTGATGAAAATAATGAACGTCACTCTTTGAATTCATGGCATGAACATTTCATACAAGAAGAGAACATATATTCCTTCAGCTGTGAGACTCACCCATCTCTTGGTCTTCCTGTACCCGTCTGCGCTCTCGAGCAAACGCTTGCAGCCATCGTTGCTTGTCCTGGCTCTTTTTGCAGCACAGCACACACAGCATATTCAGGTTCTCTGCGTGCCGCAGGAGAAACGCGTTCTTCAGGAGGCCCAGCTCAGCGTGCCGTCCATCAGGCAGATCGACTGGCTCGAGTAGGTCAGTGTCCATACGACCACGGTAGTGTAGCAGGTCTCTCCGCAGGACGTCTTTCTTACAGAACACCAGCTGGTGGTCAAACAGGAAGTAGCTGCGTTGCTGCGTCTTACCGGGCCGCACTATCCGCGTTAGCTCACCGGAGTGGATGAGCTCAGAGCTTCGCGTTAACACATCTTCACCCTACAGGAAATATTTTTTTCAAGATTTAAAACCTGAAATTGTTGTTCTGTAGTACACAAAGCCTCATCTAGACCTGTGAATGACCCAGCGCATTAACGAATAAGTAATCTAATAAACAGCTCAACATGGTATCCAATTAATATCTTATTGCATTAGACATGCACACGTCTGCAAATTAATCAAATTTTTTGATACAAAAACATCAGAGAGGCTGTGGCTGA